>OY755048.1:227500-417500 GCA_963576565.1 Aspidapion aeneum | reverse complement strand
CTGTCTTCGTTGGAATCGCCCTGTGGGTATCTCTAACCTACATTATATATAGATATTACAGTATGATGAGGCAGGCTACGGAGTGGCAATCCCTAGACAATCTACGGTTTCCCCCCAATACCACAGCTGTGTACCAGAGTGTTAGAAATCGAACTGTGTGAGGCCACCATAGAATGGTAAGGAAATAATAAAAACTCAGTACAGACCTCAGAGTAAGAAAAAAAAGAGGAGCGGTAACCTCGTTTTGGGCGGCCATTCATTCATTTGTTGGTAAACAGACATGCGTTACGCTGTTGTCGCCTCCTGTATCTTCTTCAAATTGTATACAAAATAAATCAGGTTTAACTTGTGACCAGTTGCAAAATATATAGTGGTTTGGTTTTGTTGACGTATTCAACCCAAGCGATATTTTGTCCTACGCTTATTAGTCCGCGTCGCGTCGTTTTGTACTGTGAATTTTTGATTACATCATTCGAAAACCTTTCATTACAAGAACATAATTTATGAACGGTTCCTTTCCCCACGACTTTCACAAGACGTGGTAACAGCGGTATGACGTCATATTACGGATTTTGTCTTAGCAGGGCCGGGTTTAGTTTTGGGCTGTGTGGACTACATTCCGATTGCAAGAGGGGTTCTCTATCGTATTGTAAAGGACCCTAAAGTATTAATCATTGATCAAACAAGTCTAACCGATATTAAGGATATTCTGTCTTATTATTTAATAGGCGGCTTATCTGTTTATAGAGTTTAAGCAGTACTAAGCATCGAAATAAAAATTTCAGTGAGCACTTAATGCTAGACACAATTATGTAGAAGTATATTAAGGCTGACAATTTGAAAAGGTTTCATCCGGAATATTTTGTAGAGCAAAAGAAAGTAATTTTTAAAAACATGTAGGGCACATAATAAATACTCTGCCAATCTATGGGCACCTAAGCTCACACTAGGTACTATAGTTATAGTGTACGTGTGAGCTAATATAACTAAAAACTGAAATATATTGAACTCCAGACTCAATTACCGTTCGTTTGATACCACACAAGCCATGTTTTGACTTAAACTTTAATTTTTCAAATCTACCCCCACCTTTTTTTTTTAAACTAAAATATATTTTGTTTAACTCCAGACTCAATTACCTTTCGTTTGATATCACACACTCCATATTTCCACATAAACACTAATTTTTAAAATTTACCCCCACCCTTTTTTAAAAAGTAAAATGTATTTTATTTAACTCCAGACGCAATTACCTTTCGTTTCCTAATTTTTTCGAGAAAAAAAAAGTTGCTCCGATTTCAAAATTTTTTATATATCTTTGCGTTTCAGATGATTTTGAAACTTTTTTGTTGCGCCGTCTGTCTGTCTGTCTGTATGTCTGTCTGTCAGTAACGACCAACGCGCATAACTTAAAAACCGCTTGGACGATTTTAATGAAATTTGGTACCTAGGCTGGAGCACAAACCAAATAAAAGGGTTGGAGTAGATTTCAAAAATTAGAGTTTATGGGAAAATATGGCGTGTGTGACATCAAACGAAAGGTAATTGAGTCTGGAGTTCAACAAAATACATTTTAATTTATTTAAAAAAAAGGGTGGGGGTATATTTCAAAAATTAGAGTTTAAGTGAAAATAGGGCGTGTGTGATATCAAACGAAAGGTAATTGAGTCCGGAGTTTAAGAAAATACATTTTAGTTTTTGTTTTTTTTAAGGGTGGGGGTATATTTTAAAAATTTGAGTTTAAGTGAAAATATGGCGTGTGTGATATCTGGAGTTGAATAAAATATATTTTAGTTTTTAGTTATTGAAAAAATAAACCTATCAGTACCATTGCAAACGCCAGAACAAATCGATAAAGAAGTTGATTATTTTGTTACAAATATTCAACAAGCAGCTTGGGAAAACAGTCCAAAACCAAAGAGAATTTTTAAGGGAAAAAACTATCCAAAGGAAATTAGAGACTTTATATTGGAAAAAAGGAAACTAAGAAGAAAGTGGCAACAAAGCCGTGATCCTCGGGACAAAACCAATCTCAACAACATGACGCAGCGCATTAGGCGAGAAATTCTAGTAATAAAAAATGAATCTATTAACCATTTTCTTAATGAACTTACAGATGATAAAAATACCGACTATTCCCTTTGGAAAGCAACCAAAGATTTTAAAAGACCAATTATCCAAATTCCACCCATACGAAAATCTAACAACCAGTGGGCAAGGAGTAACGAAGAAAAAGCAGATATTTTTGCAAGTCATTTAGAAAAAACATTTCAGCCCCACGAAGCACCAGATGAACACTATCATTTAAATGAACCCCATCAAATCGAGGACCATATTAAGCTTACATCACCAAAAGAAATATTAACAGAAATCAAAAATATTAATTCGAGAAAAGCCCCAGGGTATGATCTTATTAACGGGGTAGTCATAAAACAACTCCCCAGAAAAGCTATCGTAAAACTATGCAACCTAATTAATGCGTCTTTTAGGCTTAGGTATGTACCTAAACTGTGGAATGTTGCAGAAGTTATCATGATTCCAAAACCGGGAAAACCACTCCATGACGTGTCATCTTACAGGCCAATATCTTTGCTGCCAATTATATCCAAGCTCTATAAAAAATTATTGCTTAAAAGAATAAAACCCATCATAGAAAGACAAGAAATTATTCCATTTCATCAATTTGGTTTTCGAGACAAGCATTCCACGATAGATCAAGTACACAGAATTACTAATATAATAGAAAAAGCACTAGAAGAGGGAAAGGTTTGTTCTGCAGTTTTTTTAGATGTAGCACAAGCATTTGACAAAGTGTGGCATGAAGGCCTTAATTTTAAACTAAAAAGGTTTCTGCCAAAACAGTATTCGGATATTTTGGAATCATACATATCTGATAGACATTTTAGAGTAAAACAGGAAGACTCATACTCAAATTTAAGAGAAATTCAAGCAGGCGTGCCCCAGGGTAGCGTACTAGGCCCTTATCTATACTTATTATTCACTTGTGATATCCCAAAGCCAGAAAATTGTCACTTAGCAACATTTGCCGATGATACTGGTTTATTGACGGTAGAAAAATCTATTGAAAAATGCATAGAGAAACTTCAGGATGCAGTCACCCAAATTCACAGTTGGACCACAAAGTGGCGAATAAAATTAAATGAAACCAAATCAATTCATGTTGATTTTACAAACAAAAATATAAATCACATACAAATAACAATTAACAACATTCCAGTACCATATTCGAATCAGGCAAAATATCTAGGTATGACACTTGATACCAAATTGCGCTGGAAAGCACATGTTAAGAAAAAAAAAGAAGAACTTGAGATAAGGTATAGAAAAATGAACTGGCTAATTGGAAGGAAGTCCAATTTAACAATTCATAATAAGTTACTGCTTTATAGACAAATACTGAAACCAGTATGGACATATGGTATTCAACTATGGGGTTGTGCTAAAGAGAGTAACATTCTAGTTGTACAGAGATTTCAAAATAAAGTATTAAGAAACATTGTGAATGCACCTTGGTACGTTCGAAATAGTGACCTTCATCGAGATCTAAAAATCGAAACTGTAGCAGAGACTATAAAAAAGTACGCAAAAAGCCATGAAGATAGACTCCATCGGCATGTGAATGTGGAAGCAATTCAGCTTCTAGACAATACTATGCTAGTTCGACGACTAAAAAGAGTGAAGCCGTTTGAGCTAGTAAACTAAGTGAATTACACATAAAACAAAATAATGCTATAAACACAACACAATTGTGAGTTACAGACTAAACAAAGCGGGGAGAACTGTTGAGTGAACCCTAAGTTTAAATCTGACTTTTCTAGTAAATTAAGTTAAAACAAAATTGCTAATTAGTCTTACTGACTAGATTGTAATAAAAAAAAAACACAGTGTGTTTGACAAATTAAAAAAAAAAAGTTTTTAGTTATATTAGCTCACACGTACACTATAACTATAGTACCTAGTGTGAGCTTAGGGGCCCATATATTGGCAGAGTATTTAAATTGATCGAGTGGAGTGTTGATTCTGTTATCACGTTTGGGTAATAGTCACAAATGTTTGTGAAATTATTTTAAACTTTTTAAACTCAAATTTCTATGTATTAATGAATTGTAGATTTCTCCAGGGTGAAGTCCTTGAACCATTGTTAAAGGAGAAGAAACGAAAAGTCCTGCTTACTTCACAAATATTTTATTGTCTAATCACGACGCGTTTCGGTTTTTAAAAAACCATTATCAAGTGGTCTGGTAGACAGTTAAGAATCATCTTTGAAACAAATGAAAAACTGGAACACACAAAAATAATTATATTTATTACTTCTAGCTAGTTAGATTTTTAGTTGATTTTACTGACTTTTATTTGTTACTAGTCGTTGGTTAGCCACTCTTTATATAGGTAGCCTAAGTTTTTTATTTTTGTAAGAACCTGACTCAATTTCTATGTATGTTATTGCATATGAAAATAAAGACTATTTCTATTCTATTCTATTCTATTCTATTCTATTCTGTTACCTTAAAAGAAAGAGTGTTTTGGTTATGCTTAGACACTTATTGGAATAAAACTTGACCTTATTTTAAAATACTCTGCCAATTTATGGGCACTTAAGCTCACACTAGATACTATATTTATAGTGTACGTGTGAGCTAATATACCAAAATCTGAAATATATTTTATTCAACTCTAGACTCAATTACCTGTCGTTTGATACCACACAAGCCATGTTATTACTTAAACTCAAATTTGTGAAATCTGCCCCCACTTTAAAAAAAAAAACTAAAATGTATTTTGTTTAACTCCAGACTTAATTACCCTTCCGTTTGATATCACACACGCCATATTTTCACATAAATTCTAATTTTTGAAATTTACCCCCACCCTTTTTTTGTTAAATAAACTAAAAAGTATTTTGTTTAACTCCAGACTCAATTACCTTTCGTTTAATATCACACACGCCATATTTTTACATAAACTTAATTTTTGAAATCTACCCCCACCCTTTTATTTGGCTTGTGTTTGGTGGATTTTGTTCATTTTTAAATGGGACCATCTCGAGCCAAAACCCAGCTTAGGTACCAAATTTCATTAAAATCGGACTAGCGGTTTTTGAGTTATGCGCGTTGGTCGTTACAGACAGACAGACAGACAGACATACAGACAGACAGACAAACAGACAGACAGACAGACAGACAGACAGACAGACAGACAGACAGACAGACAGACAGACAGACAGACAGACAGACAGACAGACAGACAGACAGACAGACAGACAGACAGACAGACAGACAGACAGACAGACAGACAGACAGACAGACAGACAGACAGACAGACAGACAGACAGACAGACAGACAGACAGACAGACAGACAGACAGACAGACAGACAGACAGACAGACAGACAGACAGACAGACAGACAGACAGACAGACAGACAGACAGACAGACAGACAGACAGACAGACAGACAGACAGACAGACAGACAGACAGACAGACAGACAGACAGACAGACAGACAGACAGACAGACAGACAGACAGACAGACAGACAGACAGACAGACAGACAGACAGACAGACAGACAGACAGACAGACAGACAGACAGACAGACAGACAGACAGACAGACAGACAGACAGACAGACAGACAGACAGACAGACAGACAGACAGACAGACAGACAGACAGACAGACAGACAGACAGACAGACAGACAGACAGACAGACAGACAGACAGACAGACAGACAGACAGACAGACAGACAGACAGACAGACAGACAGACAGACAGACAGACAGACAGACAGACAGACAGACAGACAGACAGACAGACAGACAGACAGACAGACAGACAGACAGACAACAAAAAAGTTTCAAAATCATCTGAAACGCAAAGATATATAAACATTTTTGAAATCGGAGCAACTTTTTTTTTCTCGAAAAAATTAGGATCACTATAGCTCACACTACTATAGTATAGTATATGTGTGAGCTAATACTCTGCCAATATATGGGCCCCTAAGCTCACACTAGGTACTATAGTTATAGTGTACCTGTGAGCTAATATAACTAAAAACTTTAATATATGGTATTCAACTCCAGACTAAATTATCTCTCGTTTGATACCACACAAGCCATGTTTTGACTTAAACTCAAATTTTTGAAACTTCCCCCCCTCCTTAAAAAAACAAAAATTAAAATTTATTTTGTTCAACTCCAGACTCAATTACCTTTTGTTTGATATTGTCAGGATAGAAAATAATGTCCTATTAAGTGAATGACACAAGTTACGTTTATAAGCAAGTGCACATTAACCCTAAACATTCTAAGGAAATGAACTTCTGTATATAGTTCAAATTGTATTAAAAGTAATAAATTGTATATAGAAGTATTATAAACAACGTGGCTAATGGGATTTCGATGATGTTTATACAGGAAACAAAACACATCTCGATATCCTATCAATGGCAAACGGTTTGTAATAAAAGCATCTCCAAAAGAGTTTAGCAGTTAGTTGTACGCTGAGAACCTAACGCCCAGGCTTAGTTAATAGTGAACAAGTAGTACTTTAATCAAGTATAAGAAGTTAAGCCTATCAAAGAAGATTTGTAGACAAGATGTATTTAAGTACAATGTAAGTAGTAAATATAAGTATTATAATAAAACCATTACACCTAACTTAAACTGTGTTCGTCACGATAAAACCCCCTCGTGACATATGGTGGAGGCGCCGCTGTCTTTTTTGAAAGACATATAGGCATATAGTGGAAAAAATGTATTTTTCAAATTATTTTTAATTTTTTTTATTTTTCTTAATTTCACTCTTTTCACTATTTGTTATTTCATTTTAATTTTTTTTAATTATTTTAAGGAGTATCGAAATTATTATGACGCTCCGGCCGAAACAATCGATTCCGGCATGCATTAACTAAATATTGAATATTACATTTATTTATTTTTTATAATTTTTTTTCAATTATTTTTCTGTCATTAGAATTATTTCTCCTATATAAATACCATTTTCATAAAATTTTCAAACTAGATGGACAGAAAAAATAATATATTTTTTTTTAAATCAAAAAACGCAGTTTAAGTGTGGTGACATGTTACCTATTATTAGTGTATATTTTTTCGCATATTAGTTTGTCTCATTTTGTCTCGACATTTTCAATTCGGTATTTTCATACGTTTTTTTTTTCTCTTAAAAAGATGGTTTCTATAATTAATGGGTACCCCAGCCAGAGTCACTAGAAGCGTCACAAAAAGTCTTAGTGAAGACGATAAAAATAACGTCTTTGCCTCTAGTTCGCAATCTGCGAGCAGTCCCTTTTTAAAAAGCACCAAACTCTCAAGAAGCCCTGTCAGAAAGACAGTAAATTTCGACTTATCCTTCGTCGATCCGAGTGCCGAAAATCACTCAACCCCTAAAAAAGTTTTACAAATTTCAAAACAAGATTTTAAATTATCCCGTGGGCAAAATTTATCTTTTGAAGATTCAAATAATTTAACGGTCATTTCCAATAAAACGGAAATTCCTTCGACCGAAGAAACGTTGCAAGACGAAAAAAGTCAAACCATAATTAACCAAGGGTTGAATACAAAATCTAGCTTCAATAAAAAACAGGACTCAGCCATCACAAAAATTTTTAAAATGACAAATACAACGCTAAGTGACGCTCTGACGGGTACGACCAGTAATCCGGCATCACCCAAATTTATAGACCCACCTTACTTTAACCCAGGGTTAGACTCCCCGGTGAATTTCATTACAAAATACGAAAAAGTATCTCAAGTAAACGGTTGGACCGAAACGCATAAGATAGCATATTTTAAAAATTATTTGGAAGGCGCCGCCTTCAGATGGTTTTTAGAATATAGTAGCAAAACCGAGAATGCAAATAAAACTTGGGCTCACTTAAAACAAGATTTTTTAAAAGAATTTGGGGGTGACCAACCTCTAAAAAATCTCAAAATTAAATTTAAAAATAGAAAACAGGGAAGTGCTGAGGATATTAAACAATATTATTATGATTTATTCAATATGGCGTATGAAATTGACGAAAAAATGCCATTTGACCAATTTAGAGAACATTTTGAAAGTGGGCTACATAGCTCCTATACAGAGTCATACGAATTAATAACCTCATCCGACCTGGATCACAAAAAACTAAGAGAAACAGTTTTGAAATTAAGTGCTATTAGACAAAACGTTTTAATAGACAAAATTACAAGACAAACAGAAGTTTTGACAATCGAACAAAATGAGGGAAGCTATCCTAGGCGAAACGGTCCTAATTTTTTAAGGCAAAATGGCCCAAATTACACGCGACAAAATGAAACAAACTATTTTAGGCAAAACGCGTCGAACTATCATCAAAATGGTAGAGGTAGGTCGAGGTTTCGCGAATTTAGAGGTAGATCAAACAATTATAGAGGTAATCTAAACAGGCCGATAGGTCAATATCATAATCGAAATACGGGAAATTATAATCAAAACTCAAATCATGAGTATAATAGGAGGAATTTTGGCCAAAATATAAATAATTTTGGACAAAACAACAGGAATGAACAAAGAAGGCCGCAAAATAGTCACGTAGAGTCACCCAGAAGGGATCACTCAGGAAGCAGGGATCTTCCAAATACGAGGTGTCACGACGGCAGGCCGAGATGCAACGATTGCAATAGGTGTGGGCATTATGCATGTAGCAGGGAGCGTAGCAGCGAAAGGGGACCACAAAGAAGAGTATCGTTTAGTAGAGCGAGTAGGTCGCCATCCCCAAATGTGCAAGGACGACTCAATTAGAGTGCCCCAACGGCGTCGTCCTCCAAACAGGGGCAAGCAATAAAATTCTGGTAGTTAAGGGTGTCGTCAATAATTTTAAGGGGGTAGACATAGTCCTCGATACCGGCTCTGGAAAATGCATTATAGAGAAATCTCTATGTAGAGACATAGAGCCTTTAAAACAACAATTTGCTTTATCAACTGCCGGTGGAAATAAAGTAATGCCACTCGGCCTAACAGAATTTAAAATTAAAATCGGCGAAATGTGTGGATACATTGAAGCCATAGTCGTAGAAAAATTACCAAAACCTTTAATTTTGGGAATGGACTTTTTAGAAAAAAATAACGCCCAAATCAATCTCACCGACAAGACTGTACGACTAACGAACGGTTACATAACAACAACACTTTCGTTTCATAAAGACGAAAATTATCAATTGGGCACTTATGAAAATTTTATTTCACCTTCTTTACCTTTAGTACAGGAGGAAAGCCAGGATTTAAGGGATATTTTTAAAGTAACTTGTTTAAATGATTATTTTATTATACCGAGTGAGCATACAACAATTAAATTAAAAATAGAAAAATTCGGTTCAGTTGATTTAAAAAATTTTATTTTTGAAGAGAATGACGCATTTTTAAGACCTAAAGGAATTATTTGCTCTCCCCCTGAATTTGATGACGACACTTGTACAATGCAATTAACCACCAAAAAACATAACCCAATAAAAATTTTCAAGGAATCGACCTTAGGCTACCTTAAAAAGGGGTTTAGGTACGATATAGACACCTTACCGGTCCTTAACATTGAAGAGACACAAGAGATACAGGATGAAGAGAGAGTGACAATGGCGGACCACAAAATTAACCACATAAAAGATGAAAAAATTAAATCGCATTTATACAATTTATTAGAGGAGTACAGCGATGTTTTCGCAAAAAGTCCAAAATATATGGGCCAGACGGACCTTGTAGAACACGTGATTGACGTGGGTGACGCGAAACCCATACGTCAAAAGCCATATAAGGTATCTCATAAGGAAAAGGAAATTATAGACAAACAAGTAAATGAAATGCTTCAGGCAGGCGTTATAAGCGAAGCGGAGTCAGAATGGGCAAGTCCGGTGGTACTGGTGAAAAAGAAGAGTGGAGAGACGCGGTTCTGTTGCGATTTTCGCCGCGTAAATCATGTTTCACGTAGAGCTAACTACCCAATGCCAGTCATAGACGACCTTTTGACCTATTTAGGGAAGGCCAAATACTTCACAACACTCGATATGTTCAGTGGATTTTGGCAAATAAAGCTTAGCGACGATTCTAAACAGTATACAGCCTTTTGTTGCCCCGGACAAGGTGGTACATACGTTTGGAACAAGCTATGCTTTGGATTATCGGGAGCTCCTGGAACATTTCAAAGATTGGCAGATATGGTTTTTCGTGATCTAAAATGGAAAACGCTCCTGGTCTATTGTGACGACATCTGTATATTTTCAGAAACACTCTCTGACCATTTAGAAAAATTGCGCACCGTTTTTCAAAGACTACGGGATGCAGGGCTAACACTAAAACCCTCAAAATGCGAATATATAAAAGAAGAACTAGATCTGCTCGGTTATACTGTATCGAGCCAAGGCCTAAAACCCGACAAAAAGAAATTAGTTTGTATTGAAAATTTTCCAAAAATTAAAACACAAAAAAATGTCATGCAATTTTTAGGCCTTGCAAATTTTTATCGAAAATTCATAAAAAACTTTTCCGCTATAGCCAGACCGCTTCACGATTTAACCAAAAAAGACACACCTTTCTTTTGGGAAGAAAAACATCAAAAAGCATTTGAGGAGCTAAAACGAAGGCTGATCACATCACCAGTTTTAGCGCATTATCAACCCGAAAAAGAATGCGTTTTACACGTCGATGCAAGCAGGCAAGGCCTAGGCGCCATACTTTTGCAAGAGGGGGAAGACACCCATCTTCACCCCGTTGCCTATGCCAGTCGAAGTTTAACAAACGCAGAAAAAAATATGTCAATCTCAGAATTAGAGCTAGCAGGAATAATATACAGTTTAGGCTATTTTAGAACATTGGTATATGGTAAGCATGTGCGAATCGTAACCGATCATCACGCACTGTGCTGGTTAAAATCAGTTAAAGATCCCGTAGGAAGATTAGCCAGATGGGCAATAAAATTGTCAGAATTTGACTACACAATAGAACACAAAAGTGGAGCAAAACACAGAGATGCCGACTGCATGAGTAGAAATCCCGTGCTAAAACCGAGCGAAAATGAAGAGGAGCAATTAGAGGAGATACCAACGTTCATTATTGAACCCGAAGATATGGGAAAATTACAAAGAGAAGACGAAAGTTTGCGAGAGATCATAGACGGTTTACAAGATCCTGACAAAATTGGCAGTATTGGACTAAGAAAAAGAATAAAAAATTTTAGGCTTATAGACACAGTTTTACACAAAATAAATCCTAGGCCAGAAGGGCGAGAATTTTTACTAGCCATACCAAAAAATTTAATTGGAGAGATTTTATTTACACATCATAACGAGCCGTTAGGAGGCGCCCACCTAGGAGTGGCCAAAACAACAGAAAAAATTAAAAATCGATATTTTTGGGACCATCAACAAAAACATATCGAAGATTTTATTAAAAGATGCCCCGACTGCCAAGCCAGAAAAGGACAACAGAATAGAATTCCCATAGGGCTATTACAACCTATGCCGATAGGCGTTCCTTTTGAGAGAGTGTCTATAGACCTTCTCGGGCCATTCCCATTATCAAAACAAAAAAATACAATGATTGTAGTCGCGACAGATTATGCGACAAGATGGGCCGAAACAGCGCCATTGCCGGACGGAAAAGCAAATTCTGTCGCAAAATTTATGGTCGAAAAAATAATCACAAGACACGGATCGCCCAAGTACCTACTGAGTGACAGAGGCCAAATATTTAGATCCGAACTAATAAGAGAGATGTTAAAAATGATGTGCGTCACAAGCCAGTTTACTACGTCATACCATCCACAGTGCAACGGACTAGTAGAAAGAATGAATAAAACTATCGCAGATATGTTATCAATGTACACAAACACGTCACATACAGACTGGGATACATTTTTACCTTTAGTGACATCAACCTATAATTGTTCAAAACAAGCAACGACCCAGTACTCACCATTTATGCTGGTCTATGGTAGGGAACCAATATTACCTATAGAAGCAAATATCATGATGAGTCCACCACCAAGTAACACGGAAGAAATCCGAAACCGGGCACTCGCAGTGCGAAATGCCGCAGCGGAAAATATAAAAAATCAGCAGCAAAAAGACAAAATTCACTATGACGCAAAACACAGACACGTAGAATATGAAGAAGGCGAGAAAGTGAAAGTTTTTACTCCCGTCAGAAAAGTAGGAAGAAGTGAAAAATTATTGCTCAGATGGTTCGGCCCATATTACGTTACACGCAGAATGTCGGATGTGGATTACGAAATAAGAAAAGGACCATCAAACAAATGCAAAAAAGAAGTGGTTCATGTCAGCAGGATGCTACCTTACTATGACCCATGGACACCGGAAGTAGTCCCAGTGACAGAAAATTAAGCTGCCCAAAAAAATTTTTTTTAAGGCCCTCATGGCAAGGCTTTTAGGGCAAAGCCCTTATAACAAGACCTTGTGTCACAAATATTCCCCTGTATATAAAGACACTATTTAAAGTGAAGTGAAATAAAATAAAGGACGCTATTTTAGTGAAGTGAAAAAGACATTTTTGTTCAATGCAAAATTTAAATTTTAAAAAAAGATACCTACCTATAATTAAATTAGACTTTTATTTTTTATTTTCAGTGCAAGTATAAATAAAACAATTAAAAACCGATTAGGAGGTGTACGGTATCATGTTATTAAAACACTACACCAGATAATATAACAAAGTGTCAAGCAACGACCGCTTTGAAATCTTTACATACATAAATATAAACTGTTTGTAGGAAATATAATATCAATGGTACACGACCGACTAATTAGTGTTCACCAACCTAAGTTTAGAAAACAATTAGGTAGTAATAATAATAAATTAAATTAAATGTTGGGATAACACTCCCGCAAAGTTTAAAAATAAGTTAAAAAGTTATTGAAATATTTAACTTATAAGTATCAACTAATTAGATAAATTGTTTTAAAAAACATTTAAGGAATAAAAAAATTTTTGATTAAATTTGTTGAGACAACTCGGAGTTTGTTTAATAATATCCAAGCCGGTTGTTTTAAAAACACTTAGAAGTTTAATATTTTTCGTTAAACATTTATATTAACGATCAAAACTTTATAAATAATTAAAGTATTTTTTTTTAAATAAATTAAGATGTTGTGGAAATAAACCACAACTTTATTTTGATAACTCTTAATATTTTGCTAACAAGGAACAGACGGCAATAAAACAAATAAAATGCAAAATAAATATCGTAGCCAAACACTATGAATACTATTATTTATTATTTTATTAAAGTAAATTTTAATTTTAAAAAGAGACATTTAATTTTTTTAAAACACATCTAATGGCATGTAAATAACATATATTTGCAAAGAATTTTTTTAGATGGAACTTCATATTGTGCATCATAGCAATTAAGGTCACAGAAGCCGAAAACAACCAATCCTACCTAGTAGAAGTCAGTGCCGGAGCATTTTGGAAGGCACTACCGCAAACTGTAGCATACGAAGCTACGATTCCGATTACATATAAAATGGACTGGTCAGAAGAGATCATGACAGAACCAGAGTTACCAAGATATATCTGCGAGTCATATGGCGACAATTGTAACTTGGTATCACACACACATGAGTTAGGGAAGGCATTCAAAAAAGAATTCGATTTGTTAAACGGTAACTGGGGCGCATCTTCGATGAGGACACAAAAATCTAAACAAAATTTAAGGCCAAAAAGGGCACTAGGCTTCATCGGAGACGCTCTAAATTGGTGTTGTGGGGTCGCGACCGAAGAAAAACTCGATATAATTTCTGAGGATGACGAAACAGTAAAAAGGCAACTTAACACAATCAGTAAAGGGCTAGGCGAAACCCTTCACAGTATCGGGGAACAGTCAAAACATTTTTCCGATTACACTACAAAAATTGGCGATACTTTTAAAGATACAGAACGTAAAATAAAATTTATCGACTCAAAAGTTTCAACTTTAAATAAAGAGGTTAAAGTAATCCTGAGGGATGAAGAAAGTTTTGCTAGCACGTCTCTGGTCAATCAGTATCAAAATTTAAGGCGAATAATATTTCTAACTCGCGCACTAAGAAAACAAAAAATTATTGAATCATGCAAAGCAAGAAAAATCCCTATTGAAATAGTCAATCCAGAGGTTCTACGAAAGGATTTAGATAATCTGGAAAAACAAATCTATTCGTCAAATCAAGGTTTGGCAATTTCAAAAGAAAAAATTTCAAAATTTTACGAACTTCCAATATGCGACTGCAGCATCACGGAAAATAAAATTTTTATTCACATTAAAATACCGATTATACAACACAGACAAAAGTGGGACCTTTATGAACTGACCACCACACCCTTCGCATGGTTCAATCAAACATGTACAATACCACACCAGGCATTGTACATCGCTGTCTCAAAAAATAATTACGGAAAAGAAGAGATTAGACAAATTTCAGGTACAGGGCTACATTTATGTAGACCTTATCACGACAAATTATGTTTTATTCCTAGGTTGTCTGCTGATAATATACAGGGACCAGAGTGCGCCAAAAAATTGTATCACGGCGCGTCTGTAGAAGAAATAAGTTCATATTGCCCGATGAATTGCCACTCGGGTAACTCGTTGATAATCTCAGAAATAAATGACATAACATACATACTTACACATCTGCAAGAAAAAACCTATCTCTCATGCGGTAGTGAAAAAACCGAGCTAAAAAACGTTTATAACAAAAAAGGAGCTTTAAAAATTAAAATCCCATGCAACTGCCAGTTAGAGTCACCCGGAGAAATTATTATCCCACAAAAATTCCCATGTAACAATAAAATCGAGACAGCGAGCATAGTTCACATTATACCTGCAGTTTGGTCAAATCTAAAATCATTTATTTTAAGACCAAAAATGCAACACATGCAACCCACATATAAAGATATGCAAGAGTGCCTTAACTCAAATTGGACACTAAATATACCTCATTTAAATTTGACGTCATCAGAGACAACATTAAAACAAATTGAAAATTCAGTAGACACTATTATACCACAAACATACGGCTTCAGCGATAAATACGGTATGGGAAGTCACGGAATTTTTCTGCTATGGAATTTTCTGCTCTCAGTGTCGACTGCATACCTATTTTTTCATCATCCGATTGTTAGTTTGGCAGCATCACCAGTTCAAGTTGCTAACGCACAAAATATTTTAAGCACAACACAGATACACTACGAATATGACATATTATTCGGTGTCACGTGCCTTGCCCTGCTTTTGTTTTTAACCTATGTAAGTATAAAACTTCTCAAAAAACATTCAAAAAAATCGGCGTCACTAAATTTAAAAGAAAATACACCCGAAATCGTAATCAACTACGGTCACACAAAGTTTCAAATCGAATTGAAAGAACAAAAAGATTTATTCTCCCTTCAAATCGGCGAAAAAGTTAATGCAAACATTGTCAATTGTGGCTCCGGCGAATAAAAAATTCGTCGTATAATTAAATGCCGGTATATTTTATTTATACACGTGCTCAATGTAAGTATAAAAACCGCATAGATTACATAACCGTATACTATGCCGGTAGTTTTGTATAATAAATAATTTTTATAAATGTTTACGACCTGCACTGTGCGTCGTAGTCCGCAAATGGAAGAACTCATTTTTACCGTGATATTTCATGTCAAAGTCTACGCGAAAAGATTATTGAAGAAATATTATAGTAAATGATAGGAGCTAACCCATTTGCCGACAAGCTAATTGCCACATAGAAGAGATCGCCAAGTATAATTGTATATTATTACAATGTTAATAATTTTTATAAATCACAGGAGTGAGATTGAGAGATGTAAGGGGAATAAATTATAATGAAGGGCGTATACCATAGAAAAAATAAATGTATGACATACATATTTTAAACTTAGTTAAATAATTTCTATAATGTCTTAAAAGGTGCAAAACGCACACATTGTTTTGAATGTATAATAAAACAAATTGTGGAATGTATAAACAAAGGTGTATTAAATTAAACATATTTTTTCGAATGTTATCAAATGATATAAGTTTAAGCAGGCTAAATAAGCAGGGTTGCCAAGGTATAAATAATTCTAAAATGAACCGAGAACAATTAAATAATTTTTTTTCTCATACTTGTAATTTTTGTCTCTTTTCAATGTACACATATGTAAATATTTATTATGTCCTAACATCGTTTGTACATTAATTTTTTAGATCCACCTATTCTACTCGTTCCCAACATGAAGAAAGAAGACATGGAAGAACGATGACAACCTGACATAACCAAGACGTCACAAAAGGCCTAGCAAAGCGGCCAAAAAGATCAACCAAAGTAATGCAAAAGACGAAAAAGTGGTGAGCAGGGCCGATTAGCACTGGTGTACAGCAGACAAATCGCCATAGAGCCAACCCACCAAGTAGTCAACCCAGACAGAGCTAACAGTCGATACCACAAGGCAACAGCCGATAGCACAAGGCAACAGCCGATACCACAAGGCAACAGTCGATACCACAAGGCAAGACAGCTACCCAGAGCGCAGCATGAAAAAACCGGGGGGAGCCAACTCTAAACCCCCGCCAGTCGGGCCGCCAAATCAAACACTACGAACAGAAAAAAGGACCTACCATCCAGGTCTTCCTGAGGGAATGGACCGCACAAGTCAAAACGAGATAAGGACAGTTGGCAACAAAGCGAGATGAACATTTTCAAGGCAGCGTGCAAGACCCACAAATTCGTCACGGCAACACTGCGGTTGATACTTCTTTATAAACCTACATTGGACTAGGTTGCGTCACCTGAAGAATGCAAAACAATCGGAACGAGTAGATGGGAATGGAATTATTTTAGTTAATTAGTTTTATAATTTATTAGGTACAGACGACTGTTATATATTTTTTTTTTTGTGAAAAATAGTTTAGTAGACAATCTGTGGGGACAGATTTTTTTTAAAGCAAGGGGGATGTGTCAGGATAGAAAATAATGTCCTATTAAGTGAATGACACAAGTTACGTTTATAAGCAAGTGCACATTAACCCTAAACATTCTAAGGAAATGAACTTCTGTATATAGTTCAAATTGTATTAAAAGTAATAAATTGTATATAGAAGTATTATAAACAACGTGGCTAATGGGATTTCGATGATGTTTATACAGGAAACAAAACACATCTCGATATCCTATCAATGGCAAACGGTTTGTAATAAAAGCATCTCCAAAAGAGTTTAGCAGTTAGTTGTACGCTGAGAACCTAGCGCCCAGGCTTAGTTAATAGTGAACAAGTAGTACTTTAATCAAGTATAAGAAGTTAAGCCTATCAAAGAAGATTTGTAGACAAGATGTATTTAAGTACAATGTAAGTAGTAAATATAAGTATTATAATAAAACCATTACACCTAACTTAAACTGTGTTCGTCACGATAAAACCCCCTCGTGACAATATCACACATGCCATATTTTCAAGTAAACTCTAATTTTTTTAATCTACCCCCACCCTTTTACATGGCTTGTGTTCGGTGGATTTTGTTTATTTTTAAATGGGACCATCTCGACACAAGACCCAGGCCAGGTACCAAATTTCATTGAAATCGGGCAAGCGGTTTTTGAGTTATGCGCGTTTGTCGTTACAGACAGACAGACAGACAGACAGACAGACAGACAGACAGACAGACAGACAGACAGACAGACAGACAGACAGACAGACAGACAGACAGACAGACAGACAGACAGACAGACAGACAGACAGACAGACAGACAGACAGACAGACAGACAGACAGACAGACAGACAGACAACAAAAAAGTTTCAAAATCATCTGAAACGCAAAGATATATAAAAAATTTTGAAATCAGAGCAACTTTTTTTTTCTCGAAAAAATTAGGATCACCATAGCTCACACTACTATAGTATAGTATATGTGTGAGCTAAAAACGCAGTTATAAACACCAAACTCAAAAACACCGAACCATACAACAGCCAACAGCACATTCCACAGAAAAAAATGTTCGAACGTGCTATTTTAAGCGTTGTTGCCATGTCGCGTCACTTCGCGTGTTGAACTTGCAGAAAAAATAAATGGCAGTTTATATGTAGGGGCCATAATTAGAAGGGGGAATGGGGTGCTGGGTTTAGCCTTGCGATACACTTAATGAAATTTTGATATATTTTTTATTAAAAATGCGTGAAGGAGGCGTTACGTAATTTGCCCCAGAACATAGTTTTTAACATTAAAAATTTCGTGATATTTTTAAGTAACCCTGTATGCTGACCCAAAAAGCAATAGCTTGGGAGGGCATTGTTTGCGTCGAGAAAATGTTTGTTTTTCGTTTTTCTTAGATAATATTTATTAAAAAAGCAATGTTGTAACCTATATTGGATCTGATATATTTAAAAAATAGTTTTAGGGAATAGAACAATTCCCCGCTGAACCAACTCTCCCCCGATCAAACTTGCCGCCGACCCAATTCGCCGCCGCCGTAGTTTAAGTTTGCAAATTTCTTCATTTCTTATACTCTACAAATATTTTTTTAAAAAATCTAAACATGTTTTTTCAAAACGTGCTTTTTCGAAAAACTACTTTTACAACATTGTGTAATATTTTTTTGTGTGGAAAATGATGGTGTTACTACGGGTTACGATTTGATTTCGAAAATTTGACCAAGGGTAGGTTTATTACCAATTTTTATTTAGGATTGAAAAGCTTACTTACCAAAAAATAAGTTTTACGCGCAAAATGATGGACTTCCAGTGGGTTTGTCTCTATCGCCAATGGTAGAAAATATCTACATGGAGTGGTTCGAGGACCATGCGATCAACACAGCAAGAGTTAAGCCAAAATTATGGCTACGTTACATGGATGACACATTTATTATATGACCAGAAAATGATGAACTACAGAATTTTCTACCTCATCTGAACGGTATTCGACCAACAATCAAATACACAATGGAGATTGAAAAAGATTCGGCCTTACCTTTTTTGGATGTTCTTATGAAACGAATAGACAGAAACATTCAGAGCACTGTATATAGGAAACCTACTTACAACAAAATGGTTATACCGAGAAATTAATAAACTCAACGATCTCTAAAATTAAAAACAAACCAAATGTAGCAAATTCTCAAAAAATAATAATTCGTTGGGTGTTATTCACATTCCATATGTTCAAGGGATTTCAAAAAATATAAGACGAATAGCCAAACACTATAATATAGAAACAGTATTTTACAAAACCAGAAAATCCCTCACATATTAAGGAATGTATTTACAAAATCCCGTTTAGTGGATCATGCATAGTCAAATGATCACATGTTTCAATGGCTAAAATTTTGCATAAGGAGTCACATTAGCGAAAACGAAAGTTTTCAGTCAATCAAGCACAGATATACAAAACATAATAATATGGAAACCACACCTTAAGGAAAACAAGCGTCCTAGAATGAAAAACGGGGGGTGGGTCGTCACACCCGACTGCACACCAAGTAGTAGTCTTTAGACTGGATTGTTTAGTTTACACTTGAAAACGGTTAGAGATATTTACTAACCGAAACGTCGTGTTTAAAATAAACAAAGACAATGGAAATCCGAAGTTTTATTTCTACTCTCATTGTCTTTGAGTTTCAAACAAAAAATTATTTTTTCACTTATATAATGGCAACAAGTTTAATGTGGTGCGTCCTCAAGCCGTGAACGGTTCCCCCAGATTTTCCTAAGCTCTTGGGTAGACACTTACTTTAACATATGTTTGTATTAAATGCAGTGTTGTCTTGGCCGTCGGACTCGGTGTATTGAATTTTTGGTGTTTTTTTACTGTGTGTTGAGTTTTATTTTTATAAAAAAAACTTAGTTGGATGGAAAAATAAACAAGAAGTGCTATGTTTATGAAAATATTAAGAAAATTCAGCCAAGTTTGGTTTTTGCGAGATGATTCCAGTGACGCAGCTATATTGCTATTGCCGGGGATTCTGTAAATTCTAAGTTTTCAGAAATGACCGCCACGAATAGGGAAAACTTACACTGTACCGCGGTTGATTACTTCTCTTTATAGTTTTCTTACTCTAAGGTTCAGACCAAGCATCTCTAAGGATTTTATTACAAAGCATCGTATAAGCACAAAAAATATAGACTATAAAAGCACATATTTAACAACGTGCTTTTAGAAAATGTCGCGTTTTTTGTCGCCCCGCGACAAGCGAAAAAAAACGCGTGCATAAAAGAGGCCTTAGTGTAGGTATGCTACGATCGACATTTTATTTTGCACTGATTAGGTTTTATTTGAGATTCTTTCTTTTTGAGAAAAGACACAAAAAATAATGCATTGATATGCAGTAAAAGGTAATATACAGGGCGACGCGAATATAACTATGAAATAAGAAAAACTAAAGAAAATAAATTTCTAATAACAAACCCATATAATTTATACAAAAAGGGCACAGGGACTGAACAACATGGATGTCAAAACTCTTTTATTTTGGAGATACAGAGCATTAAAGTTGACAATTTTTTTACTTTTTTGGTTATAACTTCTATAAGGACCACATCAACAATACGAAATTAGGTGAGGTCGTGTTATCAAAATAGGAACAATCATCAGATATAAAAATAATTAAAAATACATGGATCAATATGGCGGATCTGATACCTTCCTAGCAACCCTATTAGCACACTTCAAGTGAAGCCATGATATATCGGCCTTGAAAACAGTTTTTTGTAAAAATAAAGCTCTTAGGAAGTTTTTACGATGCTCCGTTAAAAAGTTAACATTTTTTAAATTGTCAAAAAACTCTCATTGGGATTAATAGATTTTGACCAAAATCTAATCAGCTCGTATAGTGTCGAGGACTTTTTTACTTGAAAATTTTATAAAAATCTGTTCCGCTGTTTAGGATTTCTTGTTACGGATAGAAATAATATATACACACAGAGAAATACACACACATACATACACACAAACACACACACATACACGCATTTTCAGGTAAAATACTGTTCGACACTCGAACGAGCTGATTAGGTTTTGGCCAGTTTTGCCAAATAAATATTGTTACAAATTTAAGTTATTTAAATTTTATAGTTAGAATTTATTTAGGTTTAGTGTAGTATTAGGTTGACTTATCTTATGGTTGTATTCTCAGTCTAGGTTTTAGTTGCGTTATATATGACTCACATTCGTACTCGGAAGCAAACCTTCTAGCAAAAACTAGTAAATCGAAAAAGGATAGATAGTTTGACGACCCTATATATAGGGCCAGACATCGCGCATCAAGAGTCAGTAAGAGATAACGAACTGTAGTAATCGCGAGATATTAACACGAAATAAATAAGACGATTTCAGTAGTAAGTTATTAGCAAGTTATTAGTAAGGTTGAGTGTGTGTTTTATACATAATTGTCTAAATAAATTGACATATTATTATTTGTAGCAGTGAACCCGTAACAATTGGTGTCAGAAGTGAGACTAAGAGAACTAAATAGTGCAAAGACTATCATTACAGAGTACCACCGGCTAGGACAATTGGACAGAAGAATAGTAAGTGATTTTTCCAGAATATTCAAAGAATTTCGATAGTGTTCTATTCAAAAACCAAAAGAAATATTTGAGAACCGACTTCGACATTAACCTTACAACCCAAAAATTAATAATTAGAGAGATTTTCTAGAATATTCCATTACTTTCTACGACGTTCTATTCGACAACCAGAAGAGATATACAAAAAATCGACTTCGACATTAGCTTAGTTATTTCAAAAGTGAGAATCAGAAAGAATTTCTAGAAGACTCTATATCATTCTACGACGTTCTATTCGAGAACCAGAAGAGATATACAAAAACCGACTTCGACATTAGCTTAGTTATTTGAAAAGTAAGAATCAGAATGAATTTCTAGAATATTCCATAATATTCTACGACGTCCTATTCGAGAACCAGAAGAGATATACAAAAACCGACTTCGACATTAGCTTAATTATTTCAAAAGTAAGAATCAGAAAGAATTTCTAGAATATTCCATAAGCTTCTATGACGTTCTATTCTAGAACCAGAAAAGATATACAAAAAGCGACTTCGACATTAGCAAAAAGCAAGAATCAAAAAGAATTTCTAGAATATTCCATAACATTCTACGACGATCTATTCGAGAACCAAAAGAGATAATCAAAAAGCGACTTCTACATTTGCCTAGTAGCAGAAAGAGTGACATTAAGCAGTATATTCCAGAACATTCCATTAGGTTCTATTTAGGAATCGGAAGAGATATTGAAAAACCGACTGCGACATTAACTTTATAGCCCAAAAAAGACATTTTAAGAGATTTATCAGGATGTTGATGCTTAGTAGAAAAGGATCGACAAAGATGGAAGAACTAACTAAAATGATGCAGGCTCTAGGAGCTCAAATGGCTCAAAATCTGAATTTAATAGAATTTTGTTATTACCCAATATGAATAACTCAGTTAATTACAAGAATTTAAGTTGAGATGTTAACAGTTAAAAAGTGAATTTGCGTTTTCTGCAATGTTGGAGTCGTTCCTCAAAGTTCCGCATCACACAAATCAATTCCAATTGCCCATGGGCGTAGCTAGGGTGGCTTGGGTGGAGGTTAAGCCTTCCCGTCCAAAGCTTATTAAAATTAGCCCCCCCCCCTGAAATTATTCGAACATTACCATAGACACACAAACACAATTCAGAAGATAAAGTATGACTATAGCTGCCCAGATGAGAACACCTAACTACGCCCATGCCAATGCCCTAACTTGTGCTCTGGGTAGTTATTCTGGGTCTTAAATGATGTGACCATCCACATCACACGCTTTGACCAATAGGAAACTCTGAAGAATTTTACGCGTTTGAAGTGAAATCTGTTCTCCTGCCCTATACCGACTGAACTTTTCTCGGTTATATCGTAGGAGAAGCTTGCGCAATGGAGGTCTTTTCGCATAACACGTGACGGTTCGGAGCTAATTTAAAGTTTGATATTGGTCAAAGGGTGTGTTGTGGATAGTCACACCGTTCAAGATTTAGAATAGATACTGTGATAGCTTCTTGCTACTCCTCCAGCCTATCTATTCTCGTACTTGAACGATGTGATAGTTTCCATCACATCCTCTGGCCAATGGCAAGCTAAATTAGCTCCGAGCCATCACGTGGTATGCGGAAAGACCTCTACTACGCAAGGTTCTCCTACGGACCGACCGAGAAACTTTCAGCCGGTACGGGGCAGGAGAACAGATTTTACTTCAAACGCGTAAAATTCACTAACTCTGAAGAGCGGACGAATATGCCATTGATCGAGACAAGGCATTTCACACAACACGCAACTGCTCAGAGTTTGCTATTGGTGAGAGCGTGGAGCGTGTGATGTGGATAGAGCCTCAAGGTGGTTTAAGGTATTTTCCTTAAAAAATAATAATTATTAGCTGTGGTATCATGGAAACGATTAAGCCGCGACACTTTAACGAGACGCGAGATCACGTGACCACCAGGCCGTACCTAGGGGGGATCAATCTTCCCCCAAATAAGAGTGTATAAAGTGGGTTTAAAAAGATTTAGCAGCAACAGAACTAGGACAAAAAAATTACACAATAATCCCCTCCGAAATTGTTTTCTGGGTACTTCCCTCCGTGGACAGTCTTAAATTTTTTTCAAAACATAGTATTATTTTCTAATTGTTTAATGTTAACATCTAAACAACAATTCTTCGTAATTATTTTTTTTGTAGTCAAGAAACAACAATTATTTTCATTTCAAAAACGCCCTTCCGTTCAGCCCCACCCTTTATAAAAATGGCGCTACAAGCAAAAATAAAAATAGGTTATTTAAAAAAAATATAAAAAATTGTTGCCGCCGCACGGGAAAAGTTTTAGAGAAGTCCGTTTTTAATGTTGATTTTTGGGGAAAATTCATGTTTTACTGGTTAATATTCATGGAGGAAAAAAATTCAACTTATTTAGGTATATTACATACTAGCTAAATTTAAAATGGTAAATAAAATATTGAACGTTGGACAATGAGTTTAAAAATAACACAAATTTTTGAATTTCTATCTTGTAAAAAAGAGCTCCCTTGCCAGTCCTGGATAGGCCCTTGGTATCAATCCTGACTTCTGGACGCATAATAATTTTTTTTTGAGGGAGCTTGTTCTCGTTTGCCGTCGCAGTTGGAATGAAGATAGCAAGTTATTGGCGGATCCGTGATTTCCGGGGGAGGGACGAAGGCGGTTTGGTTTCAGAGGTCAAGGCGGCAGCAAAAACCATTTTTGTACGTTTTTAATAAGTTTGAGCTCTCAAGTTCAGTGCAACAATACACACATAAAATGCGCTAAAATTCTACGGAGCTACTAGGGCCGCCATATTAGAATCAAAAGTTGGAATTAAAAAAAAAATTAAAAAGTAACTTTTCTGTGTGTGTTTTCGGGTTAATGCATAGGTATTTTTTTATTAGAACTAAAAAGTACAGTGAAACCTCTGCTTGCGGACACCTCTATTAAGCGGACACTTCCTTTAGGCGGACAAATTTTTTGGAACCAAGCTATTCCTTATTTCTTTGCATGTAAAATTCATTCCTATAACCGAACACTCTAATAACCGGACGCGGACATTTTTTTCGTGAAAAAATTTTGAAACCTCCCTTAACCGGACACGAACCTCTAACAGCGGTACGGACCGGACCGCTGCACGAAATGGCAACAACACACTCTGCAGCCGGGGAATTACCTCTTTCGGTTTTAGGCGCGATATACGTAACGCCACCGTCACGTCACCGTACCGTAAAGCCGCCGGCAGGCAACGACACGTATATTCTCTTCGAGAAAACTAGCCGGTCAGGTGCGGGTAATGTGAATACGTCCATTGCTTTCAATGTAAGAATATTTTACGTGTCGTTGACGGTACGGTGACGGGACGGTGACGGTACGGTGAATAAATACTTTTGGTTAAAAACATTTGAAACCTCCCTTAACCGGATGCGAACTTTTAACAGCGGGACGGACCGCTGCACGACATGGGCAACAACGCATTCTGCAGCCGGGGAATTACCTCTTTCGGTTTTAATGCGGAAAATAAATACTTCTGTCGTATTTGCAACATATTTTATATGGCGGGACTGCTGTTTTTTATTTTTATTGTTCAGTTGAGTAGAAAAAGATGTCTTTGAAATGGCGCCTAGTAAAAAATGTCTTAGTTTACGTTAAAAAATGGAAGTTGTTAACGTTTCGGAGAAGAAACATCTATCAACTCAAAAGATCGCTGAAAAATTTAATATCGGAAAAACTCAAGCAGTGGAAATTGTTAATAAATATATGAAAAAATTTCGCAGTTCTCTCTCATAAGCGGACACCTCCAATAAGCGGACAAAATTCACGAAACCGTGAGTGTCCGCCTATAGAGTAGTGTGAAGTCTGCTCCAAAATTTCCAGCTCCAAAAACTTATCCGAATGCGGCTGCGCGCTACGTCCTACGCTGGTGCCTCAGTGCTTACCAGGAAGCAGAGCGAAGGCGGCGGACCAGGCCACTGATCTCAATCAAAAGTAGAAAAATATCTATGAATCTATATATCGTCGCATGAGAGCAGAACTAGCGTATAGCTAGTTCTGCTCTCAAGCGATGATATACTCAACGAAACTCTAATATCTTCAGTCAAACTTTATCTCTTTTGTTATGGTTGCCTGTTGTTGAAAATTTTTGACACAACAAGTGTCAACGTTTTCTCAGATATAATAGGGGATTCATAAAAAACTTATTGACCCAGTCAAAATAGAAAAGTTTTCCTAAGTATCCTTCCCAAAGATGTTCATTAAAGTTAATTGAAACTTTAATTATTAGGAAATATTTTTTCAAAAAATGGACAAAACGTAGTAATGTCGTTTTTCTACAAAAAAAATGGAATAAAAGTAGTATTTTGCCGTTGCCTGTGAACATGTCAAAGCGCAACAAGGGCGTTAAAATGTAACCTGTTCAAAATGGAAAAAAACCGATAAAAAATGAGTTTTTCATAGTTTTGAAACTGTTCCAAAAAAATTTTTCTACAAAAAATGAATTAAAAGTAGTATTTTGCCATTCTTTCAACATGTCAAAGCGCATCAAGGGCATTTTAATATAACCCAGTCAAAATGGAAAAAATCGAAAAGAATAACTTTTTCTTAATTCTAAAACTGTTCCGAAAAAAACTTTTCTACAAAAATGGATCAAAAGTAGTTTTTTGCCATTGGCTGTTTACCCAGTCAAAATGGGAAAAAACCGATAAAAATTTGGTTTTTCTTAAGTTTAATACTTTTCTACAAAAAATTAATTAAAAGTAGTATTTGCCGTTGCCTGTCAACATGTCAAAGCGCATCGGGGGCATTTTAATATAACCCAGTCAAAATAGGAAATAACCGATAAAAAATAAGTTTTTCTTAATATTGAAACTGTTCCGAAAAAAACTTTTCTTTAAAAAATAAATTAAAAGTAGTATTTTACCGTTGCCTATCAACGTGTCAAAGCGCATTAGGGGCATTTTAATATAACCCAGTCAAAATGGGAAAAAACCAATAAAAAATGAGTTTTTCTTAATTTTGAAACTGTTCCGAAAAAAACTTTTCTTTAAAAAAATTAATTGAAAGTAGTATTTTACCGTTGCCTATCAACATGTCAAAACGCATTAGGGGCATTTTAATATAACCCAATCAAAATGGGAAAAACCAATAAAAAATGAGTTTTTCTTAATTTTGAAACTGTTCCGAAAAAAACTTTTCTTCAAAAAATTAATTAAAAGTAGTATTTTACCTTTGCCCATTAACATGTCAAAGCGCTAGGGGCATTTTAATATAACCCACTCAAAATGGGAAAAAACCAATAAAAAATGAGTTTTTCTTAATTTTGAAACTATTCCAAAAAAAACTTTTCTTTAAAAAATAAATTAAAAGTAGTATTTTCCCGTTGCCTATCAACATGTCAAAGCGCATTAGGGGCATTTTAATATAACCCAGTCAAAATGGGAAAAAACCGATAAAAAAATGTGTTTTTCTGAATTTTGAAACTGTTCCGAAAAAAACTTTTTTACAAAAAATGAATTAAAAGTAGTATTTTACCGTTGCCGATTAACATGTCAAAGTGCATTAGGGGCATTTTAATATAACCCAGTCAAAATAAGAAAAAACCAATAAAAAATGAGTTTTTCTTAATTTTGAAACTGTTCCGAAAAAAACTTTTATTCAAAAAAGAAATTAAAAGTAGTATTTTACCGTTGCCTATCAACATGTCAAAGCGTATCAGGGGCATTTTAATATAACCCAGTCAAAATGGGAAAAAACCGATAAAAACTAAGTTTTTCTTAATTTTGAAACTGTTCCGAATAAAACTTTTCTACAAAAAATGAATTAAAAATAGTATATTACCGTTGCCTATCAACATGTCAAAGCGCATTAGGGGCATTTTAATATAACTCACTCAAAATGGGAAAAAACCAATAAAAAATGAGTTTTTCTTAATTTTGAAACTGTTCCGAAAAAACTTTTCTACAAAAAATGAATTAAAAGTAGTATTTTGCCGTTGCCTATCAACATGTCAAAGCGCATTAGGGGCATTTTAATATAACCCAGTCAAAATGGGAAAAAACCAATAAAAAATGAGTTTTTCTTAATTTTGAAACTGTTCCGAAAAAAACTTTTCTTCAAAAAATAAATTAAAAGTAGTATTTTACCGTTGCCTATCAACATGTCAAAGCGCATTAGGGGCATTTTAATATAACCCACTCAAAATGGGAAAAACCAATAAAAAATGAGTTTTTCTTAATTTTGAAACTGCTCCGAAAAAAACTTTTCTTCAAAAAAGAAATTAAAAGTAGTATTTTACCGTTGCCTATCAACGTGTCAAGGCGCATCAGGGGCATTTTAATATAACCCAGTCAAAATGGGAAAAGACCGATAAAAAATGAGTTTTTCTTAATTGTGAAACTGTTCCGAAAAAAACTTTTCTTCAAAAAATAAATTAAAAGTAGTATTTTACCGTTGCCTATCAACATGTCAAAGCGCATTAGGGGCATTTTAATATAACCCACTCAAAATGGGAAAAACCAATAAAAAATGAGTTTTTCTTAATTTTGAAACTGCTCCGAAAAAAACTTTTCTTCAAAAAGGAAATTAAAAGTAGTATTTTACCGTTGCCTATCAACGTGTCAAGGCGCATCAGGGGCATTTTAATATAACCTAGTCAAAATGGGAATAAATCGATAAAAACTAAGTTTTTCTTAATTTTGAAACTGTTCCGAAAAAAACTTTTCTACAAAAAATTAATTAAAAGTAGTATTTTGCCGTTGCCTGTCAACGTGTCAAAGCGCATCAGGGACATTTTAATATAACCCAGTCAAAATGGGAAAAAACCGATAAAAAATGAGTTTTTCTTAATTTTGAAACTGTTCCGAAAAAAACTTTTCTACAAAAATGAATTAAAAGTAGTATTTTGCCGTTGCCTGTCAACATGTCAAAGCGCATCAGGGGCATTTTAATATAACCCTGTCAAAATGGGAAAAAACCGATAAAAAATTAGTTTTTCTTAATTTTGAAACTGTTCCGAAAAAAACTTTTCTACAAAAAATGAATTAAAAGTAGTATTTTACCGTTGCCTATCAATATGTCAAAGCGCATTAGGGGCATTTTAATATAACCCAGTCAAAATGGGAAAAAACCAATAAAAAATGAGCTTTTCCTACTTGCGACCGTCAAACGCGTTTTTCCGCACCAATTTTCATGTGGAAAGTTCAACTTTCCGCATGCCGTGCGTAAAAAAAAAATTTCACGCACGGCGTAAAAGATGGTTTGGCATGCGTGAAAAATTTTTTTACGCACGCTGTTTTTTTGTCAAAAATGATACTATTTGGACCAAATAGAAATTATAATAACAATAAAATATTACATTTTTATAATCGGTATAAATTCGAGCCAAATTTGTTGGTTTTATAACAGTATAAAATTATAATTTCATTTAGTAAAAATAACAAATATTAACGTTGGCAGTTCAAAATCCTCAATTTCTGCACAAATTCCAAAATCCATTTTAACGCCGCCAAGACAAATCAAACTAAAGAACTGACGTCTGACGGTAAATATCAAATAAACTTGTCAGTGTCATCTAGTATATCAAGTGACATAAAAGCAATATATAGAATGACTGCAATTTATATAAAACTTTAAATATAAATTAGCGTGCGTAAAAGTAATTACTTTCACGCACGCCGTGCGTGAAATAGTAGTTTACCTAACTAGTGCGGAAAGTGCCTCTTTTTCGCACGCGATTGCAGATGGCCAAATGACGCGATAGCGGAGTTTGGCCAGCAATCAAGTGCGGAAAAGACACTTTACGCACAAGTTAGGTACACTATTTTTTCTATAAGCGTGAGGAAAAAACTAAAAATTAATCAGAAAATTATTTATATTCAAAACGTTTTAATCAAATCAATTATTATTATTCACATTCTAGCGGCTTCTAGAACTGACTGGGGTAGATCTTCGTCCGAAGAATCCATTGAAAATCTGATTTTTTTGTTTGAAAAATTCAAAAGACGCTTGTATCTGCAAAATTGGCTTTGTTTTGACAGTTTGTTTGTACTTTGTTGCTATGGTGATTTAAGATGCCAAATCTAAAACCACTAGTGTTCATTGTTGTTTGACATTGACAATGACGATATTTATACCGGGGAGGTTTAAAACTTATAATTTGAACCTATTTTACTGAAAACTTTATTTTATCGAAAATATTGAAAATATAGCAGAATTTTAGTCAATTTGAATATTTTTAGGATATTTCGTGTGCTAGGAAAGATACAAATGTATTTTGAATGGTCTAAATGTTATAGAACACCTCAAAATCGTAACAAATTTACTTTTCCGCACTAAAATGCGTGCGGAAAAGTGGACTTTTCCGCACGCTTATAGAAAAAATACTTTTTTATACGACTGTCTTGTAAAAGGGGGTTTTGCGCACGGAGAACACGATCTGAAAATGGCATTTTGCGCACGCTGTGTGCAAAACGTTTTGCACACGCTTATGTCATTTTTGCGCACGCCTATGTTATTTCTGCATACGGGTCTCCCGTCATTGTGATTTTTGCTGTTGTCACCCATCAATATAAGTTGGCTTAGTTCCGTAGCAACCGTCACTGATCGTATGTTTTGTTGATTAGATACGTCAAAAAATTGTTGAATTTTTAATGTTTTGTTGTAAAAATGTCGGAAATAAAAACAAGTTAAATTAAAATTTGATTTTTCTTTCTTTATTAGCATTCGTATAAAAAATATTGTAAAAAACTCGTTTGAAAACCTCTTTGCACACTCCCTCGACTTGTAGACCTCGCCTTCGGCTCGGTCTACCAAACTGTCTCGATCGTGTGCAAAGAGTCGTTTTTCAAACCTTGTTGTTTAAATAACTATTACGCACGCTAAATTTCAAATTGAGTTTTAGGCCTAATTAGACTTATTGACCCATTTATAAACTCGATTAAATTAAAAATGAAAACAGAATTTGTTTTTTGCTGTTTCAATGTAAAAAATACCAAATATATTAAAATGTAAAACCAAGCTTTTTATGCAACTAGGAAAAATTTTGTACCTAACTCTTGCGGAAAGTGCCTTTCCCGCCCTTGACGGCGAGCCCGAACTCCGCAAAGCGTCGTTCGGGCAACTGCCGTCGCGTGCGTAAAAGTATCACTTTCCGCACTACTTAGGTAAATAACTATTTCTTAATTTTGAAATTGTTCCGAAAAAAACTTTTCTTCAAAAAATACATTAAAAATAGTATTTTACCGTTGCCTATCAACATGTCAAAGCGCATCAGGGGCATTTTAATATAACCCAGTCAAAATGGGAAAAAAACCGATAAAAATCGAGTTTTTCTTAATTTTAAAACTGTTCCGAAAAAAGCTTTTCTACAAAAAATGAATTAATAGTAGTATTTTACCGTTGCCTATCAATATGTCAAAGCGCATTATTTTTTATCGGTTTTTTCCCATTTTGACTGGGTTATATTAAAATGCCCTTGATGCGCTTTGACATGTTGATAGGCAACGGTAAAATACTACTTCTAATTCATTTTTTGTAGAAAAGTTTTTTTCGGAACAGTTTTAAAATTAAGAAAAACTCGATTTTTATCGGTTTTTTCCCATTTTGACTGGGTTATATTAAAATGTCCCTGATGCGCTTTGACATGTTGACAGACAACGGCAAAATACATCTTTTAATTCATTTTTTGTAGAAAAGTTTTTTTCGGAACAGTTTTAAAATTAAGAAAAACTTGATTTTTATCGGTTTTTTACCATTTCGACTGGGTTATAGAAAATACTACTTTTAATGTATTTTTTGAAGAAAAGTTTTTTTTGGAACAGTTTCAAAATTAAGAAAAACTCATTTTTTATTGCTTTTTTCCCATTTTGACTGGGTTATATTAAAATACCCCTAATGCGCTTTGACATGTTGATAGGCAACGGTAAAATACTACTTTTAATTCATTTTTTAAAGAAAAGTTTTTTTCGGAACAGTTTCAAAATTAAGAAAAACTCATTTTTTATTGGTTTTTTTCCCATTTTGACTGGGTTATATTAAAATGCCCCTAATGCGCTTTGACATGTTAATGGGCAACGGTAAAATACTATTTTAATTTATTTTTTGTAGAAAAGTTTTTTTCGGAACAGTTTCAAAATTAAGAAAAACTCATTTTTTATTGATTTTTTGCCATTTTGACTGGGTTATATTAAAATACCCCTAATGCGCTTTGGTAGAAAAGTTTTTTTCGCAACAGTTTTAAAATTAAGAAAAACTTGATTTTTATCGGTTTTTTCTCATTTTGACTGGGTTATATTAAAATGCCCCTGATGCGCTTTGACATGTTGATAGGCAACGGTAAAATACTACTTTTAATGTATTTTTTGAAGAAAAGTTTTTTTTGGAACAGTTTCAAAATTAAGAAAAACTCATTTTTTATTGCTTTTTTCCCATTTTGACTGGGTTATATTAAAATACCCCTAATGCGCTTTGACATGTTAATGGGCAACGGTAAAATACTACTTTTAATTCATTTTTTCTAGAAAAGTCTTTGTCGGAACAGTTTCAAAATTAAGAAAAACTCATTTTTTATTGGTTTTTTCCCATTTTGAGTGGGTTATATTAAAATGCCCCTAATGCGCTTTGACACGTTAATGGGCAAAGGTAAAATACTACTTTTAATTTATTTTTTGAAGAAAAGTTTTTTTCGGAACAGTTTCAAAATTAAGAAAAACCCATTTTTTATTGGTTTTTTCCCATTTTGACTAGGTTATATTAAAATGCCCCTAATGCGCTTTGACATGTTAATGGGCAACGGTAAAATACTACTTTTAATTTATTTTTTGAAGAAAAGTTTTTTTCGGAACAGTTTCAAAATTAAGAAAAACTCATTTTTTATTGCTTTTTTCCCATTTTGACTGGGTTATATTAAAATGCCCCTAATGCGCTTTGACATGTTAATGGGCAACGGTAAAATACTACTTTTAATTAATTTTTTCTAGAAAAGTCTTTGTCGGAACAGTTTCAAAATTAAGAAAAACTCATTTTTTATTGGTTTTTTCCCATTTTGAGTGGGTTATATTAAAATGCCCCTAATGCGCTTTGACACGTTAATGGGCAAAGGTAGAATACTACTTTTAATTTATTTTTTGAAGAAAAGTTTTTTTCGGAACAGTTTCAAAATTAAGAAAAACCCATTTTTTATTGGTTTTTTCCCATTTTGACTAGGTTATATTAAAATGCCCCTAATGCGCTTTGACTTGTTGATAGGCAACGGTAAAATACTACTTTCAATTAATTTTTTTAAGAAAATTTTTTTTCGGAACAGTTTCAAAATTAAGAAAAACTCATTTTTTATTGGTTTTTTCCCATTTTGACGGGGTTATATTAAAATGCCCCTAATGCGCTTTGGCATGTTGATAGGCAACAGTAAAATACTACTTTTAATTTATTTTTTGAAGAAAAGTTTTCTTCGGAACAGTTTCACAATTAAGAAAAACTCATTTTTTATCGGTTTTTTCCCATTTTGACTGGGTTATATTAAAATGCCCCTGATGCGCTTTGACATGTTGATAGGCAACGGTGAAATACTACTTTTAATTTATTTTTTGAAGAAAAGTTTTTTTCGGAACAGTTTCAAAATTAAGAAAAACTCATTTTTTATTGGTTTTTTCCCATTTTGACAGGTTTATATTAAAATGCCCCTAATGCGCTTTGACACGTTAATGGGCAAAGGTAAAATACTACTTTTAATTTATTTTTTGGAGAAAACTTTTTTTCGGAACAGTTTCAAAATTAAGAAAAACCCATTTTTTATTGGTTTTTTCCCATTTTGACTAGGTTATATTAAAATGCCCCTAATGCGCTTTGACATGTTAATGGGCAACGGTAAAATACTACTTTTAATTTATTTTTTGAAGAAAAGTTTTTTTCGGAACAGTTTCAAAATTAAGAAAAACTCATTTTTTATTGCTTTTTTCCCATTTTGACTGGGTTATATTAAAATGCCCCTAATGCGCTTTGACATGTTAATGGGCAACGGTAAAATACTACTTTTAATTAATTTTTTCTAGAAAAGTCTTTGTCGGAACAGTTTCAAAATTAAGAAAAACTCATTTTTTATTGGTTTTTTCCCATTTTGGGTGGGTTATATTAAAATGCCCCTAATGCGCTTTGACACGTTAATGGGCAAAGGTAGAATACTACTTTTAATTTATTTTTTGAAGAAAAGTTTTTTTCGGAACAGTTTCAAAATTAAGAAAAACCCATTTTTTATTGGTTTTTTCCCATTTTGACTAGGTTATATTAAAATGCCCCTAATGCGCTTTGACTTGTTGATAGGCAACGGTAAAATACTACTTTCAATTAATTTTTTTAAGAAAATTTTTTTTCGGAACAGTTTCAAAATTAAGAAAAACTCATTTTTTATTGGTTTTTTCCCATTTTGACGGGGTTATATTAAAATGCCCCTAATGCGCTTTGGCATGTTGATAGGCAACAGTAAAATACTACTTTTAATTTATTTTTTGAAGAAAAGTTTTCTTCGGAACAGTTTCACAATTAAGAAAAACTCATTTTTTATCGGTTTTTTCCCATTTTGACTGGGTTATATTAAAATGCCCCTGATGCGCTTTGACATGTTGATAGGCAACGGTGAAATACTACTTTTAATTTATTTTTTGAAGAAAAGTTTTTTTCGGAACAGTTTCAAAATTAAGAAAAACTCATTTTTTATTGGTTTTTTCCCATTTTGACAGGTTTATATTAAAATGCCCCTAATGCGCTTTGACACGTTAATGGGCAAAGGTAAAATACTACTTTTAATTTATTTTTTGGAGAAAACTTTTTTTCGGAACAGTTTCAAAATTAAGAAAAACTCATTTTTTATTGGTTTTTTCCCATTTTGACTGGGTTATATTAAAATGACCCTAATGCGCTTTTACACGTTAATGGGCAACGGTAAAATACTACTTCTAATTCATTTTTTGTAGAAAAGTTTTTTTCGGAACAGTTTCAAAATTAAGAAAAACTCATTTTTTGTTGGTTTTTTCCCATTTTGAGTGGGTTATATTAAAATGCCCCTAATGCGCTTTGACATGTTAATGGGCAACGGTAAAATACTATTTTAATTTATTTTTTGTAGAAAAGTTTTTTTCGGAACAGTTTGAAAATTAAGAAAAACTAATTTTTTATTGGTTTTTTCCCATTTTGACTGGGTTATATTAAAATGCCCCTAATGCGCTTTGACATGTTGATAGGCAACGGTAAAATACTACTTTTGATTTATTTTTGAATAAAAGTTTTTTTCGGAACAGTTTCAAAATTAAGAAAAACTCATTTTTTATTGGTTTTTTCCCATTTTGACTGGGTTATATTAAAATGCCCCTAATGCGCTTTGACATGTTAATGGGCAACGGTAAAATTTTATGTATTTTAATTCATTTTTTGTAGAATAGTTTTTTTCGGAACAGTTTTAAAATTAAGAAAAATTCATTTTTATCGGTTTGCCCTTGATGCGCTTTGACATGTTAACACAGCCAACGGCAAAATACTACTTTTGTTCCATTTTTTGTAAAAAAAAAAATTCGGAACAGTTTTAAAATTAAGAAAAGCTAATTTTTTATCGGTTTGTTGTTGACCTGCAACGGCCAAATACTATTTTCTTGTCATTTTTTGTTGGAAAGTTTTTTCGGAACAGTTTCAAAATTAACAATAACTCATTTTTAGTCGGATTTTTTCGACTTTAACTGGCTTATAATAAAGTACTCTTGATGAGCTTTAACATGTGTACAGATACCGGTAGCATTTTAAGATCCTTTACAGCCCCAAGGCACACCAAAATCGGCCTCTTCTATTGATCCGTCTAAAAATATGTGCATCGTATATGCAATCATCAAACCAACACTGATCAGCTGACAGCTGACGAGGCGTTAAAGACCGAGATGAATTCCATCATATGAGCATGCGCCAAAAATTAACTTCAAAATGCGTTTTTATTAAAAAATTAAATAATACATATTGAAATTTGAGAAATAAATCTTCGGCGAACTTCCTAATTAAACTTATTTTCCCTTAAATTAGCTCTACTGTCCTCCTTAAGGCTAAATAAAAATACTGATTTTTATCCGTTTTTTTTTTAATATTTTTTTTTGGAACAGATTGTAAAATTGACAAGATTAAGATTTGGCCTATTTTCAATGGATTATATTAAAGTGTCCTTTAACATGTTGACAGGTAACAACAAGATACGACCAGTTTAAAAAACTTCAAAGTGTAAAATTAGATTTTTTGATAAAATAATTATTTTTTTGAAAACACGGTATTGAAAAATTGCCTATTTCGACTGGGTTAGTAAAGAGTCCAAACAAACACTACTCTGCTTTGTAGGTGTGTTCTTACGCGCTAAACGATTTAGACGACTTAATAGTAGGTAGGTACCGCTACGCACCTTGTATGTAAAGCGACGTAGCGCTTAGCTGCGTTCGTAAAACTTTCTGGAGCTGGAACTTTTGGAGCAGACTTCACACTACTGCCTATAGGAGGTTTCACTGTATAAGTTTTATGTCTGAAACGAGGGTGGACGGTTTGAAAACATGCAGCAGAGTTAGTGAAAATTTAATCACGAATAAGTCACTTTGTAGCATTTATTAATTATTATTAGCTCACACATATACTATACTATAGTAGTGTGAGCTATGGTGATCCTAATTTTTTCGAGAAAAAAAAAGTTGCTCCGATTTAAAAAAATTTTATATATCTTTGCGTTTCAGATGATTTTGAAACTTTTTTGTTGCGCCGTCTGCCTGTCTGTCTGTCTGTATGTATGTCTGTCTGTCTGTATGTCTGTCTGTCTGTCTGTCTGTCTGTCTGTCTGTCTGTCTGTCTGTCTGTCTGTCTGTCTGTCTGTCTGTCTGTCTGTCTGTCTGTCTGTCTGTCTGTCTGTCTGTCTGTCTGTCTGTCTGTCTGTCTGTCTGTCTGTCTGTCTGTCTGTCTGTCTGTCTGTCTGTCTGTCTGTCTGTCTGTCTGTCTGTCTGTCTGTCTGTCTGTCTGTATGTCTGTCTGTAACGACCAACGCGCATAACTCAAAAACCGCTTGGCCGATTTTAATGAAATTTGGTACCTAGGCTGGGTCTTGGGTCGAGATGGTCCCATTTAAAAATGAACAAAATCCACCGAACACAAACCAAATAAAAGGGTGGGGGTAGATTTCAAAAATTAGAGTTTATGTGAAAATATGGCGTGTGTGATATTAAACGAAAGGTAATTGAGTCTGCAGTTAAACAAAATACATTTTAATTTATTAAAAAAAAAGGGTGGGGGTATATTTTAAAAATTAGAGTTTAAGTGAAAATATGGCGTGTGTGATATCAAACGAAAGGTAATTGAGTCCGGACTTTAACAAAATACATTTTACTTTTTGTTTTTTTTGTAAGGGTGGGGGTAGATTTCAAAAATTTGAGTTTAAGTCGAAACATGGCTTGTGTGGTATCAAACAAAAGGTAATTTTGTCTGGAGTTGAATAAAATATATCTCAGTTTTTAGTTTTATTAGCTCACACGTACACTATAACTATAGTACCTCGTGTGAGCTTAGGGGCCCATATATTGGCAGAGTATTTTTATTTGTCCTGAAATGAGAAGAATTAGGTTTATGGAAAAATACACATACAAAAAATATTTGCAAACTAGCTGAACTTGTAGATCTTGATTTTGACTCAGTCCACCGCAGTGCCTTACCTAAGGGGGATCAAGGGTATCAATCCCTCCGACATTCTTAGGACTAATAAATAATAAAATATTTATGGTAGAATTGATTCTGAAGATTTTTGCTTATAACAGCTGAAAACATGCTTAAATTACATTTTGGTTAAGCATTATATTATCTAAAAAAACTAAAATCTTTAGCGTATTTTATAGATAAATGCATGCAAAATCCGTAACAAACTATTTTTGTTCAATATCTAAAAAAGCCCGTACTTCTTAATAACACCAAATAACTTAATTAATAAATAAACAGTTGTGCTTTAAACAATATTAATTGACTGCGAAAATAATCCAGAATTAGAGCAGTTGTTGAAAATAGTTAGTCAAGGATAGTTTTTGCCTGACAAATATAAATTTGACTAAAAAAGTATGCTGCGTTGACTTATTTTTTAGCCATCCATAGGTAGGAAGGCTATTGGGATCGTCAAAAATACTCTGCCAATATATGCGCCCCTAAGCTCACACTAGGTACTATCGTTATAGTGTACGTGTGAGCTAATATAACTAAAAACTGAAATATATTTTATTCAACTCCAGACTAAATTACCTTTTGTTTGATACCACACAAGCCATGTTTTGACTTAAACTCAAAGTTTTGAAATCTACTCCCACCCTTACAAAAAAAAAAAACTAAAATGTATTTTGTTAAAGTCCGGACTCAATTACCTTTCGTTTGATATCACACACGCCATATTTTCACTTAAACTCTAATTTTTTAAATATACCCCCACCCTTTTTTTTTAAATAAATTAAAATGTATTTTGTTTAACTGCAGACTCAATTACCTTTCGTTTAATATCACACACGCCATATTTTCACATAAACTCTAAGTTTTGAAATCTATATATATATTTATCGGTTTCACAACGTTCTACGTCTTCCGATACCCAATCTCCACTCGTTTCTGTTTGCCCATAATTCATCATCTAGGCCTCTTATTCTTATTTCACTGTCTATTCCTTCTCTCCAGCTTCTCCTTGGCCGTCCTCGTTTTCTTCGGCCAGTTGGTTTCCATTGTAGTATTTGTTTAGGTAGTCTTTCGTCATTCATTCTTTGTACATGTCCGTACCACACCAGTTGTTTTGTTCTTATATCATCCACTAAAGTACGTTCACTTACTGTCATAATTTCTCTTATTCTTTGATTTGTAACTCTTTCTCTTTTTGATTTCCCTGCTGCTCTTCTCCAATAGTCCATCTCCGTAGCGGAAAGCATTTTTTCTGTTCTATCCTTGATTGGCCATACTTCTGAGCCGTATGTAATAATACTTTTTATAATGGTGTTATATATAAGCTTTTTGTTATGTTTTGATATACTTTGGTCCCAAATTATTCCATTTAATAAAGTTATTGCTTTTCTTCCTTGTACGTTTCGATCTTTTATAGCTTTGTCTAGTGTTCCGTCAGCTGTAATTTTTAGACCTAAGTATTTATACTCATCACAGGAGTGAATTCGCTGCCCGGTATTTAAGATTAGATCCTGTTTCATTCCACCGATACACATATACTCTGTCTTATTGAGATTAACCTCTAGTCCCCACTTATTGTACTCTTCTATTAGTTTTCGTGTCATATATTCGAGGTCGTCATAATCCTGAGCCACTACTATCTGATCATCGGCGAAACATAAAGTATACAAGGTGGTTTCGTCCAACGGAATTCCCATGTTTTGGCATTTTCTCTTCCATACTTTAAGGACTTGTTCCAAGTATATCTTGAAGAGCGTAGGCGAGATACAGCAACCTTGTTTAAGACCTTTATTTACTTGAAAGCCTTTGGTTAGTTTTGCTTTTATTTTAACTTTTGCCTTACTATTGCGGTATAACTCTTGGATGGCCTTAATTAGTTGTACGCTTATGTTTGTGTTTTCCAACGCTTTCCAAAGTAGGTTTAGTGGTATACTATCATATGCCTTCTGCAAATCCACGTAAAGCAGATGCAGCTCTTGACCGTATGCCATTTTCTTTTCAATAACTTGGGTTATACAAAAGAGATGATCTGAAGTCGATCTACCCGCCCTGAAACCAGCTTGTTCTTCTGCCTCCATGTCTTTATATTCGCTCTCTACTTTATTTCTTATTATTTTACCGTATATTCTGCTTAGCGTACTAGTCACAGATATACCTCTATAATTGTCACATATATCTTTCCTTCCTTTTTTGTGTATTGTGGATATATATGACGTTTTCCACTCAGTTGGGACTACAGTTCCATTTAAATATTTTTGGAAAGATTCCGTAATCTCCAAAACAGTTCTTCAGTGCCATATTTAATAAGTTCGGCTGGGATATTTCCGGGTCCGGCAGATTTACCGCTTTTTAAGGTTGTGCACACGTTTTTGACCTCAGAGATTGTGAGGGGTACTGGAGATCCCATCGTTCTAATTATATTGTCTCTTGCGTCTTCCTTGAATTCTGCTCTATCTTCAGTTAAAAGTTTTTTAAAATGCTCATCCCATTCTTTGTCTGGTATTGGTGAAATGATATCTCTGCATGTTTCTTTTTTAATCGATCTTATAGTTTTCCAGCTTTCGGTACTTCTCCTACCTCCTAAGTAAGAATCTATTTTCTGACACTATTGCGTCCACGAATGATTTTTCTTATCACTGATCATTCTTCTCACCTTTGATTGCGCGATTTTGTATTCTTGTCTGCTTCTATCTGTCTTTTGGGATAAGTAGGTGTGATATAATTTCCTTTTTTCCTCTATTTCTCTCTCAATCTCAGCATCCCACCAGTATGGTTTTCTTCTTTTAGAAGTTTCTTCCACTAATCCTAGTGCTTCTTTTGCAGCTTGGTGGATGCTTAATGTAATACATTCGTATTCCTCATCTGGGGTTTCACCTGAACTTGTATTAAGTTTTTCGTTCAGTCTCTTTTTGTATAAGTTTTTTACGCTGTCATGTTCTAGGCTTAGTAGATTATATTTACAGTGATCAATTTCTTCAATCACTGTATCATCAAGATGTTGTTGATGCAGGCTTCGGCCTTGATAAGGAAAGAGAATTTTGGACTCCAGAAAATAGTGATCACTTCCGCATGTTGATCCACGCTTTGTTCTGACATCTTGAATTTTTAGTTTTGTCTTTTGTTTAGTGATAAGATAATCAATGACGGATTTCAGGTTTTGTGAGGGTTTGGTCCAGGTATATTTGTGTATTTCCTTATGTTGAAAAAAACCGTTTTGGATTTTTAGGTTTGATTGCTCACATACTGTAATTAGCCGGTTTCCATTGTCATTAACAAGATTTTCTCCATATTGGCCAACTGTCAGATCATTAACTCTGTTACCGGTTCTACTATTTAAATCTCCCAATATGACAATTTCTCTAGATGCACTTACTGCTGATATTTCATTGTGTATTTCTTCAAAAATTCCAAAAATCGTAAGTCTCATTCCTTTTATTGTTATATTCATTTTAATTAGCCTTTCATTGACTGCTTCCCAGTTGGTGATAAATTTTCTAAATCTTTTGTTGACCAAAATAGATACTCCTTGTTGGGCATGTTTTTCTTTTGCCACTCCGCTATAGAAATGGTCATATTGTCCTAGGTTTTCAGATCCTTTTCCTTTCTTTTTCGTTTCTGTTAGTACAGCAAGGTCTACCTTCATTCTGCTGCACTCATGTACTATTTCATTCATTTTTCGATTCATTCCTTGTACGTTCCATGTACCAAAAATCATATTCCTGTTTCTTTGCTTGGTTCGTCTTAGGTTTTTCATTTCTTTCCGAGGCGTTTGATTGGGTTTTTTAACAGTGTACGTTTTTTCCGGGTATCAGAGAGTTAGTCTGATGCCCCAACCCCCAACCTGGAGGACCAGGTGATTTTTGATCGAGGTTTTCTTCCCCTAGCCTTTGACGATTCCAACGCCGGTACTACAAGGCAGTAGTCTTTTATACTATCCCTAAAAGAAAGGGTTGCCACCTACGCTATGATCACCGTACCGAGGTCCATTCTCTCCGCCTTTCATATCGATGTGGTCTTCTCCCGTAACCCTGGGAAAGGGACCCCATACAGGTGCTAACTCTCCGGGTCGAAGAGTACCTGGAATCTACGGAGGGCAGGGGTCGATTCATTTCCCCTGATAGACATCTGACGAGGTCTACCCGTACCCCTTGAAATCTACCCCCACCCTTTTATTTGGTTTGTGTTCGGTGGATTTTGTTCATTTTTAAATGGGACCATCTCGAGCCAAGACCCAGCCTAGGTACCAAATTTCATTAAAATCGGCCAAGCGGTTTTTGAGTTATGCGCGTTGGTCGTTACAGACAGACATACAGACACACAGACAGACAGACAGACAGACAGACAGACATACAGACAGCCAGACAGACAGACAGACAGACAGACAGACAGACAGACAGACAGACAGACGGCGCAACAAAAAAGTTTCAAAATCATGTGAAACGCAAAGATATATAAAAAATTTTGAAATCGGAGCAACTTTTTTTTTCTCGAAAAAATTAGGATCACCATAGCTCACACTACTATAGTATAGTATATGTGTGAGCTAAAACTATTAGCTCACACATATACTATACTATAGTAGTGTGAGCTATGATGATCCTAATTTTTTCGAGAAAAAAAAAGTTGCTCCGATACCAAAAATTTTTATATATCTTTGCGTTTCAGATGATTTTGAAACTTTTTTGTTGCGCCGTCTGTCTGTCTGTCTGTCTGTCTGTCTGTCTGTCTGTCTGTCTGTCTGTCTGTCTGTCTGTCTGTCTGTCTGTCTGTCTGTCTGTCTGTCTGTCTGTCTGTCTGTCTGTCTGTCTGTCTGTCTGTATGTCTGTCTGTCTGTCTGTCTGTCTGTCTGACTGTGTGTCTGTATGTCTGTCTGTAACGACCAACGCGCATAACACAAAAACCGCTTGGCCGATTTTAATGAAATTTGGTATCTAGGCTGGGTCTTGGGTCGAGATGGTCCCATTTAAAAATGAACAAAATCCACCGAACACAAACCAAATAAAAGGGTGGGGGTAAATTTCAAAAATTAGAGTTTATGTGAAAATATGGCGTGTGTGATATTAAACGAAAGGTAATTGATTCTGCAGTTAAACAAAATACATTTTAATTTATTTAAAAAAAAGGGTGGGGGTATATTTTAAAAATTAGAGTTTAAGTGAAAATATGGCGTGTGTGATATCAAACAAAAGGTAATTGAGTCCGGAGTTTAACAAAATACATTTTAGTTTTTGTTTTTTTTGTAAGGGTGGGGGTAGATTTCAAAAATTTGAGTTTAAGTCAAAACATGGCTTGTGTGGTATCAAACAAAAGGTAATTTAGTCTGGAGTTGAATAAAATATATTTCAGTTTTTAGTTATATTAGCTCACACGTACACTATAACTATAGTACCTAGTGTGAGCTTAGGGGCCCATATATTGGCAGAGTATTTTTTATTTTTCACCAAAATAATGTAACCGAATCACCAAAATTTTTGATAGCGACGCGTCGCGTCGTTTGTCTGGGGCACGATAACACAAAAATTAAGAAACATATTTTAGTCACTTAACTGTCAACGTTCCCATTTTTACAACACTTAATAGTATAGTTGATCTGAGGGCACGGCAGTGCTTCGCAAAGTTCGCGCTGCCGTACCATCTTTTCTTGAACATTTCAGCCCATATTTGACCTATCTAAAACTCTACTTCGGAATGAGCTACGAATCTCAAACTTTGCACAGTCGTAGATCTCCATGGAGTTAACAACCCCTCCAAATTTCATGGAATTCCAGAAGTACTAAAGTCTCGACTAAAGTAGTTACGAAATTTCAAAAAACGTCGAAATTGCCACTCACTCACTGACTCACTCACTCATGTATAGATCATCAAAATTCTACTGTACTTCCAGACATGCTACAAAGCTGAAATTGGGCAGACTCATAGAACTTATGACCAAACCCCTGGAAAAAATCAAAAAACCCCAAAATCCTAATTTACTTCCCTCCCCTATACATTTAAAGTTATGTAAAAGTAGCATTGCCCACTTCCAGAAAGGCTAGAGAGTTGAGCTTTGGCAGACTGATAGGAACTATGATAAAACTATAGGAAAAAACACCCCAAAATTCTAATTTACTTCCCTCCCCTATAAATGTAAAGTTAAGTAAAAGTAACATTGCCCACTTCCAGACACGCTAGAGAGCTGAGCTTTGGAAGACCGATAGTAACTATGATAAAGTTATAGAAAAAAATTAAAACACCCCAAAATTCTAATTTACTTCCCTCCCCTATAAATGTAAAGTTATGTAAAAGTAACACTGCCCACTTCCAGAAACGCTAGAGACCTGAACATTGGAATGCTGACAGAAATTATGATAAAACCATGGGAAAAAATTTAAAAAGCCCAATATTTTCATTTACTCTCCTCCCCTATAAATGTAAAGTTATGTGAAAGTAACATTACCCACTTCCAGAAACGCTAGAGAGCTGAGCATTGGAAGACTGATAGGAACTATGATAAAACTATAGGACAAAATTTAAAAACACGATAATTTTAATTTATTTCCCTCCCCTATATATGTAAAGTTATGTAAAAGTAACATTGTGCACTTTCAGAAACGCTAGAGAGCTGAGTGGAACGCTGATAGGAACTACGATAAAACCATGGAAAAAAATTAAAAAACCTCAAAAATGTAAGTAAGGCATTGCAAAAGTTTTGAACAATATTCCGCATATTTTACTACTTTAAAAATTATATATTATCCAATTCCTTTAAAAAAGAAGTGAAATCATAACAAAAACATTTCATGTAAAAAAAGCCAAGTACGCGAAAATGGCATTCCGTAAAAAGAATTGAGATAAAAGTAAAGCCAAGTTCTCCAATGCAAATTTCAAAATGAAAGGTTCTTACTAGTTTGGAAATACACACATTTTTTCACAACTTTACATGTATAGGGGAGGGGAGTAAATTGGAATTTTGGAGTTTTTTTATTCTTTCCAGGGGCTTGGTCATAATTTCTCAGTCTGTGTGAGTGAGTGAGTGGCTATTTCGACGTTTTTTGAAATTTCGTAACTACTTGACAACTTTATGAAGTCCATAAAACTTGGAGGGGTTGTAAATTCCATAAAGGTCTACGACTGTGCAAAGTTTGAGATTCGTAGCTCATTCCGAAGTAGAGTTTTAGATAGGTCAAATATCGGCTGAAATTATTTATTTAGTTCAAAAAGAAAAATAGTACAAAAAAAATACTCTGCCAATATATGGGCCCCTAAGCTCACACTAGGTACTATAGTTATAGTGTACGTGTGAGCTAATTGAAATATATTTTATTCAACTCCAGACTAAATTACCTATTGTTTGATACCACACAAGCCATGTTTTGACTTAAACTCAAATTTTTTAAATCTACCCCCACCCTTAAAAAAACAAAAACTAAAATGTATTTTGTTAAACTCCGGACTCAATTACCTTTCGTTTGATATCACACACGCCATATTTTCACTTAAACTCTAATTTTTAAAATATACCCCCACCTTTTTTTTTTAATAAATTAAAATGTATTTTGTTTAACTGCAGACTCAATTACCTTTCGTTTGATATCACACACGCCATATTTTCACATAAACTCTAATTTTTGAAATCTACCCCCACCCTTTTATTGGGTTTGTGTTCGGTGGATTTTGTTAATTTTTAAATGGGACCATCTCGAGCCAAGACCCAGCCTAACTACCAAATTTCATTAAAATCGGCCAAGCAGTTTTTGAGTTATGCGCGCGACAGACAGACAGACAGACATACAGACAGACAGACAGACAGACAGACAGACAGACAGACAGACAGACAGACAGACAGACAGACAGACAGACAGACAGACAGACGGCGCAACAAAAAAGTTTCAAAATCATCTGAAACGCAAAGATATATAAACATTTTTGAACTCGGAGCAACTTTTTTTTTCTCGAAAAAATTAGGATCACCATAGCTCACACTACTATAGTATAGTATATGTGTGAGCTAATATAATAGCAATGGAATACCTAAAAAATGTCTAGTAATAAAATGAAATACTAAAAAAAAGAAGAAGAAATGGAGGCAGCATGTATCAGTTTGATATGTGTGTGCCTCCTTAGAATGCCAGTAAAACTTAAAACAAAAATAAATTTAAAATTATACACTTATTTACCTACGATAATGTAACTTCAATATATCATAATAAAGTATTATGTATTTATACCATGATATTTTTTCACAAAGTACTACAAAGTTTTCTCTTATGAATGACTTGATCTCAAATTTTTTCGAATGTGACGGTTTTTGTTTATAGAGTTTTGGTGTCAGAAAAGGTGCCTTTGTGTTGCGCTGAAGTTTTGGAGAGGAACATAACGTTCTGAACTGGTAACCGCCCTAGTGACTATAGTATGTGTCACAGATTGGGGGAAAAATTAATTTTTAAGGGAGAATAATGCAGCTTTGTATACAAAAAGCTCTCTAAATTTAAGCTTCTTAGTACCTTGAAATGGTTGTTCAGACGAATAAATTCTTGGTTTGCAATACATCACTTTTAGTATCTATATATTTCTGTGCAATAAGCAAAGGATCCAACGTAGTTTGCAACGCAATACCCCAACAAACTATCCCATAGCTAATAAGGGATTCCACCAAAGCCGAATAAACTGACTTCAGTAAATTAAATGGCAGTATATTTCTTAATTCATAAAATTTAAAAATCGTCTTTCTGACTGGCGGCTATGTTGCGGAAATGTTTCAAGCAGTACATATTGAAAGCGGAGCGATCCGAGCTCTTCTGTGGTTTCAAGAGGCAGCGTGACCTTGGCTTGGGACTGCCGTGCCCTCAGATATAATCAGTGACGGATCTAGACCCCGAAAATTGGGGTTGCCCAAAAATAATATTTAATTATTACTTTTTGCAAATTTGTTATGTACTATTAGTTAATTCATGAAAGTATATACCAGGTGGGCCAAAAAACAGGACAAAATGATTTTTGTTATAATGTTCGAACTATACTACCGATTTTAGTAGGATAAGCGGCAATTAATTTAATTAATAAAGATTTTAAAATCGGTGATATCGTTCCAAGGTAATTATGTTTCTTTAGTGGCCATTTTTAACAAAAAAGAGGGAGCCATGAACGAACCAGGGGGGGCGGCCCGGCCCCTTCCCCAACGCTAAGATTTCTGTGCCACATATTACATGAGCAAAAAACTTAAATTCCATAAAATTCGATATCATGGGGTCTCGTCACCCTCAGGCATATTCGTCGGTGCGCTACTGAATAACCTCTTTAACCCATTTGTTCCCAAGCAGTAACCTATCTAGGCCCTTAAAGTTGGTGGAGCCCTAAAATAAAACTAAATTATGAGGGCAAAAGTAATTCGAGGAAAAATTATTTTTTTGTTTTATAGTTTAAAAATTTTAAGCGTTGCGAACAAAGCATCGAAACACAAAATATCAACAGTTCAAAGTGTCGAAAATACAAAAAATCGAAATTAAAAAACACCGAAAAGACAAAATGTCGAATTACAAAATGTCGAAATGCAAAATAAAAAATAAAACCCAACCTAACACGATCTGGTCAGGTTAGATTTTGTGTAATAACCTAACCAGAACATGTTAGTACTTTTTGTTTACTAACGTAACCAGGTCAGGTTTAAAACCTATTAATATTATACAAAAAAACTAACCTAAACTTGTCAGGTTATTTTTTTAGCTCACACATATACTATACTATAGTAGTGTGAGCTATGGTGATCCTAATTTTTTCGAGAAAAAAAAAGTTGCTCCGATTTCAAAAATTTTTATATATCTTTGCGTTTCAGATGATTTTGAAACTTTTTTGTTGCGCCGTCTGTCTGTCTGTCTGTCTGTCTGTCTGTCTGTCTGTCTGTATGTCTGTCTGTCTGTCTGTCTGTCTGTCTGTCTGTCTGTCTGTCTGTCTGTGTGTCTGTATGTCTGTCTGTAACGACCAACGCGCATAACTCAAAAACCGCTTGGCCGATTTTAATGAAATTTGGTACCTGGGCTGGGTCTTGGGTCGAGATGGTCCCATTTAAAAATGAACAAAATCCACCGAACACAAACCAAATAAAAGGGTGGGGATAGATTTCAAAAATTAGAGTTTATGTGAAAATATGGCGTGTGTGATATCAAACGAAAGGTAATTGAGTCTGGAGTTAAACAAAATACATTTTAATTTATTTTAAAAAAAAGGGTGGGGGTATATTTCAAAAATTAGAGTTTAAGTGAAAATATGGCGTGTGTGATATCAAACGAAAGGTAATTAAGTCCGGAGTTCAACAAAATACATTTTAGTTTTTGTTTTTTTTAAGGGTGGGGGTGGATTTCAAAAATTTGAGTTTAAGTCAAAACATGGCTTGTGTGGTATCAAACAAAAGGTAATTTAGTGTGGAGTTGAATAAAATATATTTCAGTTTTTAGTTATATTAGCTCACATAACTATAGTACCTAGTGTGAGCTTAGGGGCCCATATATTGGCAGAGTATTTTAATTATAATAACCTAACCAGAACAGGTTTTTTTAATAACTTCGTCATTTTGTACTTTCGTCATTTTGTGTTGAAAACGTTTTGTTCGTCACCCCAAAACGCACTAGAACAATATAAAAAATAATATATTTTTCCTGTCTTTTTAAGTGTTTAATATTTATTTAAAAGGAAACAGCTACCACTAACACCTTTGACACCAACATAAAAAACTCAAACTTTTATATGCTTTATCCAAACCATCTCTCTCAGTCATGGCGCACCCCCAAAACCTTCGGATTTTTTGGATATTTTTTACATGTTTAATGAAAATAACATAAGATACGGCATTATCGGGTTTTGAGCCTCCCCCCAAAACGTATTCCTGGGTTCGCTATTGCTCAGTTACACGGATTTGAAGCAAGACAAATATCAAACACGATCTTCTCGCACAAATTTGCTTTTAACCTTCAGATACACAGTAACAAGGCTTAGCTAATCCATTCTCCCTCTTTGTTGTGTTGTATGTGAAGAAAGGTCTTAATCGTCGTTGTTCCGTGGTTCGTGTCAACATATAAATATACCAAAATGTACTTTATAAAACACAATTTAATTATATAATTCGATGTTGAAAACAACACAAAAAGACAAGCATTGTGACTATAGTTATAAAAACACATAAAATAGCCAAATAACTTTGTAATTTAAATATGTTTTAGTGCTAATCATAAAGTGTATGGTCCTTAAAACGGTTACTTACTGATAAGGAAATTTAAAAGGCGACACGGAACAACAAATATACACAGAAACAGGAGGTCTAATTTAGTTTTGTTTTTGTATTCTTAGAAACAATTGCAAATTTCAGTTATTTTAACACAGAATTGACCACAATGTCACAAACAAAAAAACAAGATATAAAGGTCGTGGGCGATCAAACAACAAATCAAACCAGGACAGACGGTGTTCAAACGAGAAGAATGAAAACGATACTGAATATTGCTTCAAGATTTTCTAGCTCTAAAGAAACAAAAGATAATTCTCATAACAACAGCTACATCACGATAGAACACGATGCCGAAGTAAAAAGCAACTCACTGGAACACAACATGCAACAGGTCTCTGACATTAATACCGACTTAAGAAACAAGTTGGCCGACAAAGAGTTTATATTGGACACGATTTACTTAGAGAATGAAAAACTTAAAAAAGTCATTGAGAAACTTGAAGAAAAAATCAAATACAAGAATATTTTAATTAAATCACATGAAAAAACGATAGCACAACTAACACGGCAAAAAAGTCAAGTGGTTAACGAGTCAACACAAACAGATAGAAGTGACAAAATAAAACAAAGCCACATGTCATGTCAAACAGAGATGGTTAAAACAAAGCAACAGTGAAGTCAAACGAATAATACTAAGCCAAAACAAGAGAAAAGACCGCAGACAGAAATGGAAACAAAAAACCCTACTGCTTATGCGGCAAACAATAAAAACAAAAACAAATTTCAAACCAAACCAGAAAACCATCCAGTAAAATCAAAAGTATTAATAGTAGCTGGGGCGAGAGGTAAATGGCTAATGGAGAACATAACAAAGCATTTCAAAGATTCGCGAAGTGTATCAGCAGTAATAAAGCCGCACGCGAAAGATGAAGAACTAATCAAAACTGCCATTACAAGCTGCCAAAATTTTACAATGGACGACGTCATTATTTTGTGGCCAAACAAATCTGATCACATGCTAATTGATTCTTTTATTCTTCAATGTAAACATACAAATCCATTAATCTTAACGGAGCCTTATCGGTACGATAATACATACCAAAGAGATAACATTTACCATCGAAACGAAAAAATACATCAAAGAAAGTTACACAACAAAATTGTTTTGGATACCAACAATATAATAAGAACAACCAACTATTACAGTGACAAAAAATCAATTACCAAAATAGGCATGTGGTACCTAAGCAAAGCAATAATCAATCATATTATTAGTTTTTTTGATAAAATGTCTCAGTCTCAGCAATTAGATCAACAGGAACAACAGGATATTCAAGAACTACAACAAATAGATATAATCTCAAAAATGAATATAATAACACAGTCTTCGCCAGAAGGTCAACAGCCCACCACAAGCAAAACTGTATCTACAATTCAAAGCAACCATTTTTTATACCCACCCTTAACACAAATTGCAACACTGGAGGCTCAAATTATTTAGGCAAAAATCGATCAATCACAATATTACATTACAACATACAATATCTGGGAAATGGAATTGAAAATCTAGAACTCATTTTAAAACAAGAAAACTCTCCTGAAATCGTATCTCTTACCGAACACTGCCAAACTACAGAATCCATACAATCAAAACAAATTTTTGGATACTACTTGGTTTCATCTTATTGTAGAGAAAAATACAAGCATGGCGGATCGGCTATATATGTAAGGCGTGAGCTTGTATCCAAAGAAAGAAAAGATATAGTTTGTATGTCTGAAGTAGGTAGCCTGGAATGTGCTGCCATGGAACTCTGTAATAAAGACAAGTGCTTTGTAGTTTTAAGTATTTACAAATCATATCAACACATTTATAAAACAGAAACATTCTTGCGTATTTTAGAAAACATTTTAAGTATCACGTGAATAAAGTGACGAAAATAAAATAGCCATAATTGCTGGTGATTTTAATATCAATTTAAAAAAGGACTACAAAGATGCAAATGATTTTAAAAACTTACTTAAAACTTTTAATTTGTCACATTCGATTAATGAATTTACCAGAATAACCGACACCTCTAAATCTCGTTTGGACAACATAATCTTTGATACCAACAACTTACCATTTGTGGCAAAAGTCATAAACGCGGGGAAGTCTGATCACTCTGCTCAAATAGTTTCCTTAAAATGTGATGAAGAGGAAAAATTCGTACCAAGATTCGCAAGGGTTTTCAGCGAGGCTCGCATAGAAAAATTTTACGAAAAAATTAAAACCACCAATTGGTCAAATGTTCTATTGTCTAATACTCAAGATGTAAATATTTTATGGGAATTGTTCACAAGCAACTTTATGTCAAGTTTTGAGGATTGCTTTCCAAATAAACAAATAAAAAATAGTAGAAATAGAAAGAAAAAATGTGCACCCGATATTTTGCAGAAGAAAGACCAACTAGTGGCTCTGCAAACCATGTCACAAACAGATAAACGCTACACACAATTATATAAAGATTACAAAAAACAGTATGATCAGGAATTTATGAAATCAAAGAGTAATTTCTATCTGTCAAAAATTGAAACTAGTCACAATAAATCCAAAACAACATGGAATACTGTAAAAGAACTAACTAATTCTAAAAAGTCCTCTAACATACCAGGCTAAACACCAAACAATTAGCTAATGAGTTTAATCAATATCTAATAGAAGCTCCCCCGAATCTCCTGCTTAAAAATATCATATTACCTCAAAATACTCATGAGTGTCTAGCAAAATTACAGCCAAATCAAAAATCTTTCTACTTTTTTCCAACAGATAAAACTGAAATTATAACTTTAGGCAAAAAATTAAAAAACAAGAAATCGGCAGGACACGACAACATGTAGCTGAGCCGCTAGCACATATCTTTAATGTGAGTATTTCAAATGGGGATTTTTCAGAAAAACTTAAAATTGCAAATGTCATTCCAATCTTTAAAAAGGGGGACCCAGAATCCTTTGCAAACTACAAGCCTATAAGTCTTATTTCTTCCTTTGCAAAAATATTTGAACTTCTAATTCATAAAAGATTACCTAACTTTTTTCTCACAAACTCTTTATTTAACGATTTTCAACACAGATTTCTTCCAGAAAAGTCCACAGAATCTGCTCTCTTAGAACTTAATAAAAAAATAATATCAACTCTGGAATCAAAAGGAGCAGCTTGTGGACTTTTCTTGGATTTATCAAAAGCGTTTGATACCGTAAGCCACAATATACTTCTGACGAAGTTGGAACCTTATGGGGTAAGAGGTCAAAGTTTGAACTTATTTCGATCATACCTAACTAAAAGGCCTCAACAATTAACAATCACACATGAAAGCTCTAATTTTGTCGCAGAAATCAATTTCGTCACGACAGGAATACCACAAGGTAGTATACTCGGTCCACTACTATTCATAATATATCTAAACGACCTAAAGAACAGTATCAAAGATCCAAACTCTCTCGCAAACTACGCAGATGATGCAAATGTGGTTATTCCAGTCTATAAAGGTGAAAATATACATGAAAAATATTTTGAGGTTCTAGATGATGTGAAGGATTGGTGTGTTAAAAACCAGCTTGTCTTAAATACTGAAGACCAAGGCAGTAGTTGTTACTAATATTAACATACCAATACCAGAAGATTTAACTTTTGAAGGTGATAAATTAAATTTTAAAAATAGTTCAAAGATTTTAGGGGTGACATTTGACAAAGATCTTAACTTTCATACTCACATTAAAGAATTATGCAAAAAATTAGGAAGTGCAAGGTATGCACTTAGAGTTCTTGGCAAATTTTTTAAAAATCCAAATTCACTAAGATCAGTTTATTATGGTATGTTTTAATCAAACATAAGATATGGCATACTTTTCTGGGGACAAAGCAGCCATATTGGGGACGTTTTTATAATGCAAAAACGAGCCCTGAGAATAATATTAGGACTAAGAGAATCATGTAGAAATAAATTTAAGGAAAATATTTTATATATTTTTTTTAAGGAAAAATCCTAATTTATTCTCAGAATACACAACAAATAAAACCTGTAAGACAAGGCATAAGGATAGATTGTACATATACCCAAAGCACAGATTAACAATTACTGAGAAAAGCCCTGTATACGCCGCTATTAAGTTATACAATAAACTACCTAATTCCATAAAAAGCATAGAGTTTTTCAAAACTTTTAAAAGGGCATGTTTCAATTATTTATGTGATTTAGAACCTTATTCAATTAATGACTTTACAAAATAATGTTTTTCTCGTTCCATTGTTTTCGTTTGTTTTTAAATTATTCAGATATCTAAGCCAAATTATAAGTGTATTTTATATTGAAGTGTAAGTGTGAATTTAAGTGTACTATTTGTGTAAATATTCAATAAGGGCACCTATATATGCCCCATGAAAATGAACATTAAAACAATTAACTTTTACTGTAAGCAAATTGTAAGTGCAACTTACATACTTAATCTGTAGTTTTAGATAACTTTGATGAACCAATTTACTTTTGTAAAAATTTGGAAATAAAAAATATTGTCTTGTCTAATCGCGATTAAACCCAAAATTGCGCTTAAGTGCATCTGAGGGTAAATCGTGTATAATTTTCAGAAGATATCATTACTCAATACTGATACAATTTTGGTAATAAGACCGCAGGCAAAATTTTTGCTTTTTTAGTTGAAAAGATGCACTTGTCCGATAAACTATTACTTGGTTTCTTTGCAATTTACCAAACTTGGGAAGATTAAGTACTCTCGCCTTTGTATACGCCGGTGTTCTTAATAATAGCAAATAAAAATTTAATTTAACGTTCCTTTCAATATGGTCTCAATTTACGTGCAGGCAGCCTGCAGATCAAACACGTTTAGATGCGTCCTGCAGGCCGGTTCCCCGCTCTGTATACCCAGCCAGATCCAGCCATGATCAAACTAATAAAAAAATAAGCGGGCAACGTTCGAAATTACGTGAAAATGCAGCCCCCATCTTCTCACTAAAGATTTACCTGCGTGAAACAAATAAAGAAAAAACCCCAAACTCACAAAGTAGAGTGATTCTTGAGCGCAAAGTCTAACGTTCGAAATTACGTAAATTGTCTCAGACTGACCACTGAATATTTAACTGTGTGAAACAAATAAAGAAGAACATAGGTATCATCGAGTAGCCTGTTCTTGATCGCAGAGCCTTAAACTTTTATTGATAAATGCAAAATCACTAATATTTTTAGGCTGTATAGTTTGGTATAGTGGCCAAATGGATTCATTCTTGCTTTTAAATTATATATATATTTATCGGTTTCACAACGTTCTACGTCTTCCGATACCCAATCTCCACTCGTTTCTGTTTGCCCATAATTCATCATCTAGGCCTCTTATTCTTATTTCACTGTCTATTCCTTCTCTCCAGCTTCTCCTTGGCCGTCCTCGTTTTCTTCGGCCAGTTGGTTTCCATTGTAGTATTTGTTTAGGTAGTCTTTCATCATTCATTCTTTGTACATGTCCGTACCACACCAGTTGCTTTGTTCTTATATCATCCACTAAAGTACGTTCCCCCACTGTCATAATTTCTCTTATTCTTTGATTTGTAACTCTTTCTCTTTTGGATTTCCCTGCTGCTCTTCTCCAATAGTCCATCTCCGTAGCGTAAAGCATTTTTTCTGTTCTATCCTTGATTGGCCATACTTCTGAGCCGTATGTAATAATACTTTTTACAATGGTGTTTGTTATATATAAGCTTTTTGTTATGTTTTGATATACTTTGGTCTCAAATTATTCCATTTAATAAAGTTATTGCTTTTCTTCCTTGTACGTTTCGATCTTTTATAGCTTTGTCTAGTGTTCCGTCAGCTGTAATTTTTAGACCTAAGTATTTATGCTCATCACAGGACTGAATTCGCTGCCCGGTATTTAAGATTAGATCCTGTTTCATTCCACCGATACACATATACTCTCTTATTAAGATTAACCTCTAGTCCCCACTTATTGTACTCTTCTATTAGTTTTCGTGTCATATATTTTTTTGAATTTTCTCTTCCATACTTTAAGGACTTGTTCCAAGTATATCTTGAAGAGCGTAGGCGAGATACAGCAACCTTGTTTAAGACCTTTATTTACTTGAAAGCCTTTGGTTAGTTTTGCTTTTATTTTAACTTTTGCCTTACTATTGCGGTATAACTCTTTGATGGCCTTAATCAGTTGTACGCTTATGTTTGTGTTTTCCAACGCTTTCCAAAGTAGATTTAGTGGTATACTATTATATGCCTTCTGCAAATCGACGTAAAGCAGATGCAGCTCTTGTCCGTATGCCATTTTCTTTTCAATAACTTGAGTTACACAAAAGAGATGATCTGAAGTCGATCTACCCGCCCTGAAACCAGCTTGTTCTTCTGCCTCCATATCTTTATATTCGCTCTCCACTTTATTTCCTTATTATTTTACCGTATATTCTGCTTAGCGTACTAGTCACAGATATACCTCTATAATTGTCACATATATCTTTCCTTCCCTTTTTGTGTATTGTGGATATATATGACGTTTTCCACTCAGTTGGTAATACAGTTCCATTTAAATATTTTTGGAAAAGATTCCGTAATCTCCAAAACAGTTCTTCAGTGCCATATTTAATATGTTCGGCTGGGATATTTCCGGGTCCGACAGATTTACCGCTTTTTAAGGTTGTACACACGTTTTTGACCTCAGAGATTGTGAGGGGTACTGGAGATCCCATCGTTCTAATTATATTGTCTCTTGCGTCTTCCTTGCATTCTGCTCTATCTTCAGTTAAAAGTTTTTTAAAATGCTCATCCCATGCTTAGTCTGGTATTGGTGAAATGATATCTCTGCATGTTTCTTTTTTAATCGATCTTATAGTTTTCCAGCTTTCGGTACTTCTCCTACCTCCTAAGTAAGAATCTATTTTCTGGCACTTTTGCGTCCACGAATGATTTTTCTTATCACTGATCATTCTTCTCACCTTTGATTACGCGATTTTGTATTCTTGTCTGCTTCTATCTGTCTTTTGGGATAAGTAGGTGTGATATAATTTCCTTTTTTCCTCTATTTCTCTTTCAATCTCAGCATCCCACCAGTATGGTTTTCTTCTTTTAGAAGTTTCTTCCACTAATCCTAGTGCTTCTTTTGCAGCTTGGTGGATGCTTAATGTAATACATTCGTATTCCTCATCTGGGGTTTCACCTGAACTTGTATTAAGTTTTTCGTTCAGTCTCTTTTTATATAAGTTTTTTTACGCTGTCATGTTCTAGGCTGGGTAGATTATATTTACAGTGATCAGTTTCTTCAATCACTGTATCATCAAGATGTTGTTGATGCAGGCTTCGGCCTTGATAAGGAAAGAGAATTTTGGACTCCAGAAAATAGTGATCACTTCCGCATGTTGATCCACGCTTTGTTCTGACTCTTGAATTTTTAGTTTTGTCTTTTGTTTAGTGATAAGATAATCAATGACGGATTTCAGGTTTTGGTGAGGGTTTGGTCCAGGTATATTTGTGTATTTCCTTATGTTGAAAAAAACCGTTTTGAATTTTTAGGTCTAATTGCTCACATACTGTAATTAGCCGGTTTCTATTGTCATTAACAACATTTTCTCCATATTGGCCAACTGTCAGATCATTAACTCTGTTACCGGTCCTACTATTTAAATCTCCCAATATGACAATTTCTCTAGATGTACTTACTGCTGATATTTCATTGTGTATTTCTTCAAAAAAATTGTCTTTCACGGCTACATTTGCATCATCGTTATACGCATAGAATCCAAAAATCGTAAGTCTCATTCCTTTTATTGTTATATTCATTTTAATTAGCCTTTCATTGACTGCTTCCCAGTTGGTGATAAATTTTCTAAATCTTTTGTTGACCAAAATAGATACTCCTTGTTGAGCATGTTTTTCTTTTGCCACTCCGCTATAGAAATGGTCATATTGTCCTAGATTTTCAGATCCTTTTCCTTTCTTTTTCGATTCTGTTAATACACCTACCTTCATTCTGCTGCACGCATGTACTATTTCGTTAACTTTTCGACCCATTCCTTGCACGTTCCATGTACCAAAAATCATATTCCTGTTTCTTTGCTTGGTTCGTCTTAGCTTTTTCTTTTCTTTCCGAGGCGTTTGATTGGGTTTTTTAACAGTGTACGTTTTTTCCGAGTATCAGAGAGTTAGTCTGATGCCCCAACCCCCAACCTGGAGGACCAGGTGATTTTTGATCGCGGTTTTCTTCCCCTGGCCTTTGACGATTCCAACGCCGGTACTACAAGGCAGTAGTCTTTTATACTATCCCTAAAAGAAAGAGTTGCCACCTACGCTATGATCACCGTACCGAGGTCCATTCTCTCCGCCATTCATATCGATGTGGTCTTCTCCCGTGACCCTGGGAAAGGAACTCTATACAGGTGCTAACTCTCCGGGTCGGAGAGTACCTGGAATCTACGGAGGGCAGGGGTATACCCGTACCCGCTTTTAAATTAAAAGGACTAAATAAAAAGTCCGAAATTCTCATCCCAACTTGGTAGCGGCCATTTAATTAGTCCGTGTCTGTACATACCTTGTTTTGAAATTTGATTCTGTTACATCAATAATATTTCAATCAATCAATCAAGAGTCCATTAACAGTGTAACGCTTCTTAATTAAAACAAATTGTGTGTGCTTAAGGCCACACGGCAGAAGTGTAAACTTCAACAAGGCGAAATTAATAATACGAAATACAAGATTTTTTGCGTTTTATATTGACAAAGGAATTTACAAAGTAATAACATTTACATAATTATAATTGGGTATAAATTATTCTGGTAAATTTTGCTCTGAGTGGCCCTCATCTGCATCATCATATCGCTCTGCTGACTGTTCCTCTTATAGTTAGTTGACTCGAGCCGTCTTCACCCGAATGAGCGTTAAATAGCCGAGCGTGACGGCTCACTTCAATTCAGTACCCACAAAAAGTGCTAAACGCGCCTAAAGAAGTTTACACTTCAAAAATTGTATGTGCTTAAGACCACACGGCAGAAGTGTAAACTTCAACAAGGCGAAATTAATAATACTGGCCTTCATCTGCATCATCACAATATCGACTGAAAGTACCTACGTGGGTCCAAGCGCAAAACAAGAGTGTAAACAACAGGAAAAAGAGAAACAAAGAATCAATTTTGAACATTTAAGGGCCCTATATCGTTTGCTTGAGCAAAATAGGGCAATATAAATTATTAGATAAAAAAAATTAAATAAGAAAAACACCCAGTTGGAAATTTAGTAGTTGCTAAATTTACTTGTACCTTCTAGTCGCAGTTGGGTACAAAATTGATAGGTATACTTATAATGAACGACATGCTTCAACTTTTAGTTCTGATGCCCAGAGCGAAATTATACAGTATTTTCATGAATCAGGTTATTGGGTAATTTTGTGCCCAATTGAGACTAGTGCCTAGTTTCAAGTAGATTTAGCAGTTGGGTGTTATTTTTATTTATTTTTTTATTTACAACATTTAGGTTTAATTTTTATTCCGCCTTATAAAAAGCACTATGCCTTTACCATTCATTTCGCGTTACCCAAAAAGTACGTGTAGGTTTTCTACGGACGCGAACAGTGTTACCTTCCATTGAGGTAAGGTTAGGGAGGAGAGTGGGAGGAGGGAACAAGTAAAATTGTTTTGAAAAAAATCTTACGGTATGTGCAGAAAGAATTTTTGAAATCGCACTTCATTTGTTAAACTTATAGCTAAACCTATTAGTAATAAGGAGCCTGGGGAGGAGGGAGGGAGAGAAAGAGGGAAACTGGTAAAATAGTGTTGGAAAAAAGTCTTAAAGCGTGTGAAGAAAGAATTTTTGAAATCGCCCTATATTTTATAAAATTATGTGAATATGGTTTTTTAGGAGTGTGCGGGGAAATGACAGGATGGAAGGGGTGGGAAAAGGGAGGACTACAAAGTAATTACAGCTCAAATTAGAGAGCATTTATCTTTTAGGGATATCAAATTTAGCCGACCTTAAAGCCGACATCATGTGACAAAATGGCGTCTAACGACCGCCATATTGACTCCTATGTAAAAAAGTATAGCCTATAACACCTTCGGGACCAGCAGCAATTCAACGACGAAAGTAGTTGAAAAAGCTCTGTCGCAAGATTTTAAACAAAACCATTTAATAAACAAAACCTACTGCGTCGCGCCGCGGCGAGTGTTCTCGACGGCAAGTTGGCCTGGCGGCTAATCGGGTGGTCTGCGAGTTACAAGGCGGCGAAACGGGTCGAGGGCGAGTTGGCCCAGCAGCGCATCGACCACGGCGAGTCGATGGCTGCAAATTATCCTGGAGCCTGACGAAAAGGTGTATTCTGTGTGGGAAAACTAAATATATTTTAGGATTTAAGGGGGTGAATTTCCCCCTCTCGTAGATCGGCTTCTAAAAGTAAAAATAAAACATTATTTTTTAGGATTTCAACATATCCAGGGAACAACTTAACATCCAACCACCTCAAAACTCTCCCCACTCAATGACGGTTGACATTGAAAAATCACCCTTCGATTTCTCTTCGAGCGGTTGCAACGTCGCATTCCATCACTTGCAGCACCAATCAAAGCCGTATCCTTATGGTACTCCGGCGCTGCTTTTGTACCAGATGCCCACTGCGAGCAGTCATAGTTGTTTAGATATGACAGCTTCAAAACCAGTATGTATTATTATTCAGAAAAAAAATAGGTTTCTATATACTTGAGAACTCTGCATGGTGGGACTTATTAGTCAAGTTTGAAATAGACCGACTTTAGCTCCAGCTTTTCTATTTGTGATACTTCATACTGCGTTTGATGTTTCTTAAAAAAATTAACCATCTACTCCCATTAGGGGGATCACCAACAACCAAATTAGATTTAAAAACATGATATTTTTTTAATTTTGGCTGAAAAAATTTTGTAGGCTCATTCAAAAGTCTGAGTTTTAATTTGATGTATCGCTAATCCATGTCGTCCCAAAGCCTACAGGGAGGAGTAGTTTCTTAAAATTAAAGTGACTTTTTTAATTAAACAACTTTTTCTCAAAAACAATAAGTATGTTTTAAAAACTTGAGGGGATCAATCTTGTAGAGATTAAAACTGCCTAAAAGATATATATAACTCAATGTCCTAGTTTGAATTCGTAGCTGTCCAGGACACCTTTAATTTCTGGACAACCAATATAAGATACGTCAAAATTGGTTGAATATTATCTCACACATATACTATACTATAGTAGTGTGAGCTATGGTGATCCTAATTTTTTCGAGAAAAAAAAAGTTGCTCCGATTTCAAAAATTTTTATATATCTTTGCGTTTCAGATGATTTTGAAACTTTTTTGTCCCGCCGTCTGTCTGTCTGTCTGTCTGTCTGTAACGACCAACGCGCATAACTGAAAAACCACTTGGCCGATTTTAATGGAATTTGGTACCTAGGCTGGGTCTTGGGTCGAGATGGTCCCATTTAAAAATGAACAAAATCCACCGAACACAAGCCAAATAAAAGGGTGGGGGAAGATTTCAAAAATTAGAGTTTTTGTGAAAATATGGCGTGTGTGATATCAAACGAAAGGTAATTGAGTATGGAGTTAAACAAAATACATTTTAGCTTTTTTTCTTCAAAAAGGGTGGGGGTAGATTTCAAAAATTAGAGTTTACGTGAAAATATGGCGTGTGTGATATCAAACGAAAGGTAATTGAGTCCGGAGTTAAACAAAATACATTATAGTTTTTAATTTTTTTAGGGGTGGGGGTAGATTTCAAAAATTTGAGTTTAAGTCAAAACATGGCTTGTGTGGTATCAATTAAAAGGTAATTTAGTCTCGAGTTGAATAAGATATGTTTCAGGTTTTAGTTTTATTATCTCGCACGTACACTATAACTATAGTACCTAGTGTGCCCAACTAACATTTATAGTGGCGGCTACATGTTCTAAAGGCTTTGCTACTTTCTTATAGTAGAAATGTGGTGATCCCAACCAAAATTTGTTACTTTTTAGTTCTAACTACTATTTAGTATCAGGAAATAGTAGATGTTTCGTAAAAACGACCCTCTAAACTACTTCATAGGATTGTTTCTTGATAGTCGATTCTGATAGTCTTCTCTACCACAATAGGACGTTGCTAAAGTTTTACTTTCTTTTTAGTCGTTATTTCGTAGTCGCCCTGACTTTTATATCCTACTTAATTACCACTAGAAAGTTAAGCTTCATTGGAGTCCCAAACAAGTGTATCCGACAACTACATTATAACTTTAATTTTTACCACAAAAGTTTGTGTCATCATAGTAACATCTGATGTAACAATGTAGACAAAATAACTTTTTGGATCAACTTTAAAGCCGCAACTACTTTCAAGTAACCTTTTCGACTATCAGGGAATATAGTTTGGGACGCCATGTTTTTATGTAAGAAAGAAAATTTAATATTTTTGTTGTCGTTTTATGAGCTCATATTAAAGAGCCATACTATTTTATAAACAAATTAGTTGAAGCTTACCAAAAATGCTCTTCTTAAGCACCATTTGTTGGAGTTAACTGTCGAGTATGAAAACATAACCTCCAAAATCACAACACAAAATTCCATCAGCTACCAGAAAACGGCTCAATTTTACGGGCGCACCGGTTTTTTGCAATATATATAATGCATGTTATACAAAAAACTTTGCGTCGCACTCGAATTTTGATCCTCTGCTCGTAAATTCTCACACTTTTGGATAACATAGTTCATATTATAACCATAACCAAACAAAAAACTAAGCGAGTCTGTTTACTGTTGTGTCCACCATATTGTGTAACAATTCTACCAAAAAGAAACGATTATATTATTTGCAACTACATCGCAACTTTTATGCCATTACGGAAAAAAAAACAGCCTCTACGACGTAGTAGATACCTGGCAACGACGTAGTAGTGTAGTTGTTACTACAGTGACTTTAAACACTTGGCCAAGTAGTTATAACCAGAAATTGGTTCCCCACTTAGGGAATTATAACGTCGCTGTATGGTATACTGAGACGTAGCGGGAGTACGTTGCGGTTACTTTTAAGAAATTCTTTCTAGTTGGGGTTTCGTCGTTACAACTTTAATTGTTTGTTGGGTGAGCTTAGGGGCCCATATATTGGCAGAGTATTTTTTATAGCCATTAGCATTTCCAATCGATCGATGTGTGACACAACTACATAGCAGTATGAACAAGACTAAGAGTAGTACTTATAATAGTCAAAGAACAAATTTTTATTTGCAGTGGATTTTTTGTATGACCGAAGCATCGGATGTCTAAATGAATAGATGCACCTTATTACCAATTTTCTTTCGAATGATGCGTGTTCATTCCGGGTTATTATTACTTCAAAAATTATTATAACTAAAACATTTCATTTAAAAAAAAGCCTACTACTATGTCGGTTTAGAACGTTTTTCTACGTTGTCCGACGCCTATTCTCCACCTCGTTCGATTCTCACAATCATCTTCCGTCAGGTTTGTTTGACTCATTGATCTTTGGATATATTGGATGACTGTTGCCATTCCAGTTTAGGACGCCATCTTTTTCTGCGCCCTATTGGTTGCCATTCTAGGACCTGCTTTGGTAACCTTTCGTCTCTCATCCGTTGTACATGGCCGTACCATATCAGTTGTCTTTTAGTGATGTCATCCGTTATGCTTCCCTCGATTCCCATTCTTTCTTTTATGATCTCATTTCTTATATGATCTGTTCTAGATATTTTCATTGATCTCCTTATTGCATCCGTTTCAACACTTTCCATTTTTGCTTTGTATTTTTCTGTTACGCGACAAGTCTCTATTCCATACCACAGCGTGCTTTTCACCATTGTTTCACATATGTTAAATTTTACATTCTTTTTTATCTCTATGCTCCATAAAATACTTTTAAGACAACCAATAACCTTTTTTGCTCTTACTGTTCTTTCTTCCAGTTCTTTACAGTCTATTCCTGTCTTTTCAAATGTGATACCCAAGTATACACTCACTGCATGTGTAACGTGTCATTTTCACGTTACATATTTGTTTTAATTCTGTAAATAACCAAAACTATTCGACTCGTTTTCCTATACACAAATTAAGGGTATTTTATAGAGCTGGGTTTTGAGGTTATATATTGTCCAGAAAGTTACCTTATAGAGGAGGCATTCCATCGTATTATTGTAGGCACAGGGCACATCGTATTATTTAGGCATTCTAATTAGGCGCTGACTCGTGACGCCACTAAGAAACTGCACCTCGACATAAATTGTAATTTTTGGAACATACTCATTTGCATCTCTTTTTAAAGCACAGCAAATTTTTTTATTGTTGTCCAACTCATAGAGCTGCACAATTGGCTCCCGGACCTAATTTTTGACCAAAATTAGAAAAATAGGTTTTGTAACAATATTTTGTTTTAAAATGAGAAAAAGTAATTATCAATCAAAATGCGGATCCAAAATGGCGAAGTTTTCTATTTATGAACCAATAAGTATAAAATTTAAAACTTTGGAGTGTTAATAGTCGCAAAATATTATTTTTGACTTAAATTTAAAAAAAAACTCATTTACCAAGAGGTATCAAATTTAGAACTTTGGCGTGTCTAAAGTCGCTTATTATAATTATGAACTCAAACTTTAAAAAATTTACATGGCAGATCCAAAACGGCAGAGTTTTCTATTTATGAACCGATATGTATCAAAATTGGAACTTTGGAGTGTATAAAGCTGATAATTAAGATTTCTGGCCAAACCTAAAAAAAAAATATCATGGCGGATCTGAAATGGAGCACGTTTACATTTATGAACAGATATATGTTAAATTTTGACGGTGTTTAAAATCGCCTATTATAATTTTTTACTCAAACAAAAAAACTAGCGCGGCGGACCCAAAATCCAATAGACTATTCTATTTATAAACCGATTTGTGTCAAACTTGGTAACTTGTTTAAGGTAAAATTGAGCTCATCGTGTAATGCGTAATAAAGCTGCATGGAAGGATGGTATTTTCCATAATAAAAAATCTAAAAACCAAACTAAAAATTTAAAATATTAAAAACAGTTAAACAATATTATTCTAGGGCTGTATCAAAAACTAGAAAATAATACGAACGTAACCCTGACTTTGCAGTGGATAAGAACCTGCAAGTTTAACGACTGCATAATTAATTAAGAATGATTTTTCTAGAAAAAATTGTTTTTAAGTCCAACAAAATAAATGTTTTTACAGCGTTTACGTTTTTATATTAGTTTATTAAAAGTCAGGTTCGGTAAACTGCTGATGATTTAAAATAGAACCGTTTATCTTAAAAGATTTTTTACCTTTTTTTTTATGAAGTGACCTTGTTTTTATTTGATTTTTGAACATTTAAATTTTTTTCATTTTTAACTTTTTATTTTTTGAATATTCTTTACATTATTTGTACTTTTTATTAATATATATTTTATATTTTTATTTGTTTAAGTTAGCCTAAAGTGTTTTAAAAATAATAAACAAGCACTTTTGTTAAGATTGGCTATATATAACTTTTTCTCGAAGAAGTCCCTTTTTAGTAAATTAATAATATCTTTCACATGGGCACTTTGTGGCAGCAGATTTTAAAATATAGTTTTTGAAAGATATGTACTCTTTAAGAAAATGAAAATTTTAAGAAAACGGTTGATGACTGAAAAGAAATCTATATTTTTATAGAATTTCAGAAATCCCAAGCAAAAACCATTACCATACCTGTCTATACATCAAAATTGAAATCAAAATATACAGGGATAAAATCTACTTACCTTCCTCTACAAGATTTTTTTTTATGAGAATTTTATGCACCGAATCGACCATCACGACAGGCGAACAAACCACACGATGTGTCTTTCTTCTGTCTTTCTCATTCTTAGAGAATCAAAAAGGCGCAGCCTTTAAAATCCTATTAGCGATAATAGAAACTAAATCATATGCAGCCTTCACGGGAATCATATGGAGCGCCTATTAGGAAAATATTAGATGAGAAATGCGCTGTAATGCAGTATATGCAATTAACGGAAATATTTCTCGCAATCTGTAAAATAAAAATTATTTAAAAAATGCTTCTTGAATTGAATTGAATGGAGTTTATTAGCTACAAAAAGCTACAAATATACAAAAAACAAAATTTACATTTAAATACTTATAGTATATCTAAACGCTTAATAGTAATAACATTTTTATTACACACACAGATCACATTTTTTTTTTAATGCACTTAACTTTTTTTTTAAATATTTTAACTTTTAAAATAATAAAAATAAATAAAAACCTATCTATCTATAATAGCTAAAGCTAATACAGCATACACCCATTCCTACCTAGTAACATACTCTTTGGACAAAAAACCGAGATATTTTATAAGATTTTTTACTTAATCTAAAAAAACAAAAAAGAAAAAAATTCATTTTAAATAGAATATTTGTAATTTTAAACATACAAAAAACATACAAAAAAAAAACCACTACCTAAACTAATAGCTAAAGCTCATACATATTTCTTGAATCCAAAGGCCTAGAAAACTTGGATAATTTGAATTTGCATAATTTGAAATTGAATAATTTGAGATTGAGATTGAATAAGAAGGAAAATTATTATGTAGTATTTTGTAACAAATGATTTTTAACAGTTTTTTTAAAAATATTTAGACTATTTAGACTTTTAATGTTTGAACAAGTTTCCCAACTTGTTTTTATTTTTGTAAATAATTATATTCTCTAATTTTCCCTTAAAATTAGAGAAGCTATCTCTCTTAGTTTTTAAATATTTTTGGGTTACATTTTCTACGCTTACAAGCGTTTTTAGAATATTATTTTGATTTACTTTACGCTATATCTTTCCATATTTTAAATGTAAACTTCGCGCGCTTCTTCCAGCAATGAAGGATTTGAGATAAGCGGCTAAATTCGGCCTAGCAGACGAAAACGCCGATTGTCTGAGAGAACAACTCAACCACGCGCCACGTGCAACTAAAGTCACCGCACCGCTATTATTTTATATTAAAATTGTGGAAACTATTAATTTTACGCTTTAGTTTATTAGATATTAGTGTTTGGAACATTTTGAACTATAGAACAATGGAGAGTCTGGTACTTCGCGTATAATCGGGCTGGCCAGCCAAGTAGCTACAAAAGACATCTAAGGGTAAGTCGTTTCTTGATAATTTTTCATTGCTACGCTATTTTTAGTAAATAAGTTTTAGGCTCTTTTTTCCCTGTCGGAGCCCTGTGGAAAGATACAGTCCCTCTTAACTCCCACACGTTTTTCTCGAGCTATCTCGAGTGGTCCTTCGGTATATTTTATTTTCTACAGAAGGCCTGACCTCACCAATGTTAGTTGGCAACTTATTGTAAATACGGATGCCTTTATAAAACAAAGAATTAAAACTTGTTTGCTTATTAATACTTTGTAAATAATAACTACCTGTTGCTCTTGTTTCATATCCATGGGTTTCAGACACCAACCTTAACCTATCAACCAAGTCTACTATATTCCTGTCTTTGGATAATTTAAAAATAAATATTATCACATTGTACTCAATGAATTGTCTAACATTTAACCATTCTAAATTTTTTAACATTGAATTAATACTTGTATACCTATTCACTTTTAATATGGTTCTCATTCCGATGTTCTGAAGCTTTTGTAACCTGTTGATATCCTCATTACAATATAATAACATTAAAGTTGAACAGTATGTAAAATGTGGCAAGACTATGGTGTTAAAAATTAGTTTAGCTGTTTTTCTACTAATAAAATTATTAATTCTTCTTAATACTCCTAATTTTCTTCCAATTTTTTTACATAAATAGTCAACATGCTCCCTAAATTTAAGTTTATTATCCCAAATGACTCCCAAATATTTTATCTTTGTAACAATTTCAATTTCCTCCCCATTGATTACTAGTTTATATTGATTCTCTTTAAAAATTATATTATCTGACCTTTTCCCAATAATCATACCCTTTGTTTTGCTCACATTTATTTTTAATTTGTTAAAATTTAACCATTCATGAATATTTCTCAAATCCTCATTTAAAAGTTCCACTGATCTCTTTAAATCTGTGCCCGATATAAAAAGCAAAGTATCATCTGCGAATAATCTGATTTGTAAATGTCTTAAAACTTTTACTATATCATTAACATATAATATGAACAATAAAGGTCCCAATACACTGCCCTGTGGAACTCCTGTCTCAACCTCAATTTCTGATGACAAACAATCCTGAATCTTTGTTTTTTGCTTTCTGTCTTTTAAATAATTTTTAAAGAATTTATATACTTTTCCATTTATACCCATTGATTTTAATTTTTTTAAAAGCTTCCCCTTATTTATGGTTTCAAATGCTCTACGAAGATCTACAAAAACTGCCAAAATATGTTCCTTCTTATCCAATCAGAAACCACTGTTTGTAGTGCTATTTCACAACGTTGTTTCTGCCTAAACCCAGACTGCTGTGATACCAGTATATTATTTTCATCAACAAAATTTAAAAGCTGTTCATGTACAATTTTTTCCAAAATTTTATTGGTACTAATAAGCATATTTTTGTTGGATATATGTCCTGGGTAGGGTAACTAAAATGTCACAAAATAAAAAAAAAACACATTTTTGGATTTCTATAAGGGTAGGCAACGTCTTTCTGCCTACATTATATGCACGCTACTGGGAGCTTACGAAGTAATTCATATTTTTACTATTTGAATTTGCAAGAGAGAGAGAGAGGTGCGAAAATATTCTGATTAAGTGCTTTTTACCGCAGGGCAACTTGTCATATGAGTTTTAGCTCACACATATACTATACTATAGTAGTGTGAGCTATGGTGATCCTAATTTTTTCGAGAAAAAAAAAATTGCTCCGATTTCAAAAATTTTTATATATCTTTGCGTTTCAGATGATTTTGAAACTTTTTTGTTGCGCCGTCTGTCTGTCTGTCTGTCTGTCTGTCTGTATGTCTGTCTGTCTGTCTGTCTGTCTGTCTGTGTGTCTGTATGTCTGTCTGTAACGACCAACGCGCATAACTCAAAAACCGCTTGGCCGATTTTAATGAAATTTGGTACCTGGGCTGGGTCTTGGGTCGAGATGGTCCCATTTAAAAATTAACAAAATCCACCAAACACAAACCAAATAAAAGGGTGGGGGTAGATTTCAAAAATTAGAGTTTATGTGAAAATATGGCGTGTGTGATATTAAACGAAAGGTAATTGAGTCTGCAGTTAAACAAAATACATTTTAATTTATTTTTAAAAAAGGGTGGGGGTATATTTTAAAAATTAGAGTTTAAGTGAAAATATGGCGTGTGTGATATCAAACGAAAGGTAATTGAGTCCGGACTTTAACGAAATACATTTTAGTTTTTGTTTTTCTTGTAAGGGTGGGGGTAGATTTCAAAAATTTGTGTTTAAGTCAAAACATGGCTTGTGTGGTATCAAACAAAAGGTAATTTAGTCTGGAGTTGAATAAAATATATTTCAGTTTTTAGTTATATTAGCTCACACGTACACTATAACTATAGTACCTAGTGTGAGCTTAGGGGCCCATATATTGGCAGAGTTTTTTTCATAGTAGGTAAAACATATTTTGTTGAAATCATTAAGTTTTATTAAGCCTTTTAACTGGGTTTTTAAAAACTTTAAGAAAACTTATAAAAATATCTTGAAAATGTATTTTATCGTTTTCGAGATATAAGGGTTTGAAACATTCGGGCAATGTAGTTTTAAGTAGGATTTTAAGTTGTCTCTTATATCTTAGTCGTATTGTATGTTTTTTCAAAAAAACATGTAAAAAAATATCAATAAAATGAATCGAAAAGAAGTTAAAAATTTTTCTATATGTATGTATATAAAAAAACGGACAATTTTTTTTTATTATAACTTTTTGCAGAGAATTAATCAGAGTTTTAACTAAATTAATTATTTTGATAATAAATTAAAATGTAATTTGTTTAACTGCAGACTCAATTACCTTTCGTTTGATATCACACACGCCATATTTTCACATAAACTCTAATTTTTGAAATCTACCCCCACCCTTTTATTTGGTTTCTGTTCGGTGGATTTTGTTCATTTTTAAACGGGACCATCTCGACCCAAGACCCAGCCTAGGTACCAAATTTCATTAAAATCGGTCAAGCGGTTTTTGAGTTATGCGCGTTGGTCGTTACAGACATACAGACAGACAGACATACAGACAGACAGACAGACAGACAGACAGACGGCGCAACAAAAAAGTTTCAAAATCATCTGAAACGCAAAGATATATAAAAAATTTTGAAATCGGAGCAACTTTTTTTTTCTCGAAAGAATTAGGATCACCATAGCTCACACTACTATAGTATAGTATATGTGTGAGCTAAAATCAGACAAAGACAAAGATCTTAACTTTCATACTCACATTAAAGAATTATGCAAAAAATTAGGAAGTGCAAGCTATGCACTTAGAGTTCTTGGCAAATTTTTTAAAAATCCAAATTCACTAAGATCAGTTTATTATGGTATGTTTTAATCAAACATAAGATATGGCATACTTTTCTGGGGACAAAGCAGCCATATTGGGGACGTTTTTATAATGCAAAAACGAGCCCTGAGAATAATATTAGGACTAAGAGAATCATGTAGAAATAAATTTAAGGAAAATATTTACTTGACGGTTCCAGGAATCTACATCTTAGAGTGTATATTGTTTTTAAGGAAAAATCCTAATTTATTCTCAGAATATACTACAAATAAAACCTGTAATACAAGGCATAAGGATAGATTGTACATATACCCAAAGCACAGATTAACAATTACTGAGAAAAGCCCTGTATACGCCGCTATTAAGTTATACAATATACTACCTAATTCCATAAAAAGCATAGAATCTTTCAAAACTTTTAAAAGGGCATGTTTCAATTATTTATGTGATTTAGAACCTTATTCAATTAATGACTTTACAAAATATTTTTTTTCTCGTTCCATTGTTTTCGTTTGTTTTTAAATTATTCAGATATCTAAGCCAAATTATAAGTGTATTTTATATTGAAGTGTAAGTGTGAATTTAAGTGTACTATTTGTGTAAATATTCAATAAGGGCACCTATATATGCCCCATGAAAATGAACATTAAAACAATTAACTTTTACTGTAAGCAAATTGTAAGTGCAACTTACATACTTAATCTGTAGTTTTAGATAACTTTGATGAACCAATTTACTTTTGTAAAAATTTGGAAATAAAAAATATTGTCTTGTCTAATCGCGATTAAACCCAAAATTGCGCTTAAGTGCATCTGAGGGTAAATCGTGTATAATTTTCAGAAGATATCATTACTCAATACTGATACAATTTTGGTAATAAGACCGCAGGCAAAATTTTTGCTTTTTTAGTTGAAAAGATGCACTTGTCCGATAAACTATTACTTGGTTTCTTTGCAATTTACCAAACTTGGGAAGATTAAGTACTCTCGCCTTTGTATACGCCGGTGTTCTTAATAATAGCAAATAAAAATTTAATTTAACGTTCCTTTCAATATGGTCTCAATTTACGTGCAGGCAGCCTGCAGATCAAACACGTTTAGATGCGTCCTGCAGGCCGGTTGCCCCGCTCTGTATACCCAGCCAGATCCAGCCATGATCAAACTAATAAAAAAATAAGCGGGCAACGTTCGAAATTACGTGAAAATGCAGCCCCCATCTTCTCACTAAAGATTTACCTGCGTGAAACAAATAAAGAAAAAACCCCAAACTCACAAAGTAGAGTGATTCTTGAGCGCAAAGTCTAACGTTCGAAATTACGTAAATTGTCTCAGACTGACCACTGAATATTTAACTGTGTGAAACAAATAAAGAAGAACATAGGTATCATCGAGTAGCCTGTTCTTGATCGCAGAGCCTTAAACTTTTATTGATAAATGCAAAATCACTAATATTTTTAGGCTGTATAGTTTGGTATAGTGGCCAAATGGATTCATTCTTGCTTTTAAATTATATATATATTTATCGGTTTCACAACGCAGCGGCCTAGCGTGCCTGAAAGGGCGGGGGGGGGGCGACAGCTAAAAAGGGCGCCTCTGAAAACAAACGGATGAAAAATCTTGTGGCAAAAAAAAACAAAAAGGTCAAAAAGGCGCCTCTCACAAATCTTGCAACCAAAAAAATACTCTGCCAATATATGGGCCCCTAAGCTCACACTAGGTACTATAGTTATGTGAGCTAATATAACTAAAAACTGAAATATATTTTATTCAACTCCACACTAAATTACCTTTTGTTTGATACCACACAAGCCATGTTTTGACTTAAACTCAAATTTTTGAAATCCACCCCCACCCTTAAAAAAAACAAAAACTAAAATGTATTTTGTTGAACTCTGGACTTAATTACCTTTTGTTTGATATCACACACGCCATATTTTCACTTAAACTCTAATTTTTGAAATATACCCCCACCCTTTTTTTTTAAATAAATTAAAATGTATTTTGTCTAACTCCAGACTCAATTACCTTTCGTTTGATATCACACACGCCATATTTTCACATAAACTCTAAGTTTTGAAATCTATCCCCACCCTTTTATTTGGTTTGTGTTCGGTGGATTTTGTTCATTTTTAAATGGGACCATCTCGACGCAAGACCCAGCCCAGGTACCAAATTTCATTAAAATCGGCCAAGCGGTTTTTGAGTTATGCGCGTTGGTCGTTACAGACAGACATACAGACACACAGACAGACAGACAGACAGACAGACAGACATACAGACAGACAGACAGACAGACAGACAGACAGACAGACGGCGCAACAAAAAAGTTTCAAAATCATCTGAAACGCAAAGATATATAAAAATTTTTGAAATCGGAGCAACTTTTTTTTTCTCGAAAAAATTAGGATCACCATAGCTCACACTACTATAGTATAGTATATGTGTGAGCTAAAAAAAAACTCTGCCAATATATGGGCCCCTAAGCTCACACTAGGTACTATAGTTATGTGAGCTAATATAACTAAAAACTCAAATATATTTTATTCAACTCCACACTAAATTACCTTTTGTTTGATACCACACAAGCCATGTTTTGACTTAAACTCAAATTTTTGAAATCCACCCCCACCCTTAAAAAAAACAAAAACTAAAATGTATTTTGTTGAACTCCGGACTTAATTACCTTTCGTTTGATATCACACACGCCATATTTTCACTTAAACTCTAATTTTTGAAATATACCCCCACCCTTTTTTTAAAAATAAATTAAAATGTATTTTGTTTAACTCCAGACTCAATTACCTTTCGTTTGATATCACACACGCCATATTTTCACATAAACTCTAATTTTTGAAATCTATCCCCACCCTTTTATTTGGTTTGTGTTCGGTGGATTTTGTTCATTTTTAAATGGGACCATCTCGACCCAAGATTCAGCCCAGGTACCAAATTTCATTAAAATCGGCCAAGCGGTTTTTGAGTTATGCGCGTTGGTCGTTACAGACAGACATACAGACACACAGACAGACAGACAGACAGACAGACAGACAGACATACAGACAGACAGACAGACAGACAGACAGACAGACAGACGGCGCAACAAAAAAGTTTCAAAATCATCTGAAACGCAAAGATATATAAAAAATTTTGAAATCGGAGCAACTTTTTTTTTCTCGAAAAAATTAAGATCACCATAGCTCACACTACTATAGTATAGTATATGTGTGAGCTAAAAGGTCATCATGTGTGAGAGGGCGGCCGATAAGTCACAAGGGCGCCTCGACCACCTATGGGGCGCCACTACCCTCGGGGCGGGGGGGCGACGAACCCCCCGCGCCCCCCCCACGCTACGCCGCTGTCACAACGTTCTACGTCTTCCGATACCCAATCTCCACTCGTTTCTGTTTGCCCATAATTCATCATCTAGGCCTCTTATTCTTATTTCACTGTCTATTCCTTCTCTCCAGCTTCTCCTTGGCCGTCCTCGTTTTCTTCGGCCAGTTGGTTTCCATTGTAGTATTTGTTTAGGTAGTCTTTCATCATTCATTCTTTGTACAGTCGGGGACTTAATAAATGGCCGCTGCCGTTTTCAGATGAGCTTGGATGAGAATTCTAATACCGGGCGAGGTTTATGAATGAATGAATTATTGAACATCGTATCGCGCGCTTTCATTTCCTCGACTCCACGTCGATCGGCTGTCGCTGTGCACTTTTGTGCAATGCAATTTTTGCTATTGAAATTAATAACTATTTGGAATATTGGCCGATAAACGGGCGAAGCCATACACGTTTTTTAGATACATACATTTCTTTTTTAAGCTGATTTCTTCTTTATTAGCATAGGATGTGTGTATTTTGGCGGGATTAATACAGACAGAGATATTTTAGCTCACACATATACTATACTATAGTAGTGTGAGCTATGGTGATCCTAATTTTTTCGAGAAAAAAAAAGTTGCTACGATTTCAAATTTTTTTATATATCTTTGCGTTTCAGATGATTTTGAAACTTTTTTGTTGCGCCGTCTGTCTGTCTGTCTGTCTGTCTGTATGTCTGTCTGTCTGTCTGTCTGTCTGTCTGTATGTCTGTCTGTAACGACCAACGCGCATAACTCAAAAACCGCTTGGCCGATTTTAATAAAATTTGGTACCTAGGCTGGGTCTTGGGTCGAGATGGTCCCATTTAAAAATGAACAAAATCCACCGAACACAAACCAAATAAAAGGGTGGGGGTAGATTTCAAAAATTAGAGTTTAAGTGAAAATATGGCGTATGTGATATCAAACGAAAGGTAATTGAGTCCGGAGTTTAACAAAATACATTATAGTTTTTTTTTTAAGGGTGGGGGTCGAGGGGTCATCGGCACCCTAAAATTTTGTACAGCGTCCAACAGGACTTGGGTCCTGACGTGTACTGTTGGGTCCTGTTGAGTACTGTTGGGTACTGTCGTGTACTGTCGAGTACTGTTGGGTACTGTCGTGTATTGTCGAGTACTGTTGGGTCCTGTCGGTGTACTGTTGAGTACTGTCGTGTACTGTCGAGTACTGTTGGGTCCTGGCGGTGTACTGTTGGGTCCTGTTGAGTACTGTCGTCGTGCCTCGCCCTCAAAAAACATGCGAGCAAAAAAAAAAAAAAAAAAAAAAAAAAAAAAAAAAAAAGGTTATACGCTCACAAATCTTGCGACCAAAAAAAAAGGTCATCCTGGGGAAGGCCGATAGGGCCTTCGCGCGTTTCATATATGAATGACTGAACCCAACCGCGCCGTAGAAATTTGAACCGCGCCGTCTCCAAAAAAAAAAAAAAAAAGGTCATCCTGTCGTTTTGCATCTACGCCACTGTTTCGGGTCAGAGGGTTGTGTCGCGTACTGTTGGATTCTATCGTGTCCTGTTGAGTACTGTTACGTACTGTCGTGTACTGTTACGTACTGTCGTGTACTGTTGGGTACTGTCGAGTACTGTTGGGTACTGTCGTGTACTGTCGTGTACTGTCGAGTACTGTTGGGTACTGTCGTGTACTGTCGAGTACTGTCGTGTACTGTTGGGTACTGTCGTGTACTGTCGAGTACTGTTGGGTACTGTCGTGTACTGTCGTGTACTGTCGAGTACTGTTGGGTACTGTCGAGTACTGTTGGGTCCTGTCGTGGTACTGTCGAGTACTGTTGAGTACTGTCGTGTACTGTCGAGTACTGTTGGATCCTGTCGTGGTACTGTCGGGTACTGTTGTGAAATTTGTACAGTACTGTTGAAAGCTGATGACCCCTCGGTGGGGGTAGATTTCAAAAATTTGAGTTTAAGTCAAAACATGGCTTGTGTGGTATCAAACAAAAGGTAATTTAGTCTGGAGTTGAATAAAATATATTTCAGTTTTTAGTTATATTAGCTCACACGTACACTATACCTACCTATAGTACCTAGTGTGAGCTTAGGGGCCCATATATTGGCAGAGTATTTATTTAATACCTGCTTTTAGCTCACACATATACTATACTATAGTAGTGTGAGCTATGGTGATCCTAATTTTTTCGAGAAGAAAAAAGTTGCTCCGATTCCAAAAATTTTTATATATCTTTGCGTTTCAGATGATTTTGAAACTTTTTTGTTGCGCCGTCTGTCTGTCTGTCTGTCTGTCTGTATGTCTGTCTGTAACGACCAACGCGCATAACTCAAAAACCGCTTGGCCGATTTTAATGAAATTTGGTACCTAGGCTGGGCCTTGGGTCGAGATGGTCCCATTTAAAAATGAACAAAATCCACTGAACACAAACCAAATAAAAGGGTGGGGGTAGATTTCAAAAATTAGAGTTTATGTGAAAATATGGCGTGTGTGATATCAAACGAAAGGTAACTGAGTCTGCAGTTAAAAAAAAATACATTTTAATTTATTTAAAAAAAAAAGGGTGGGGGTATATTTTAAAAATTAGAGTTTAAGTGAAAATATGGCATGTGTGATATGAAACGAAAGGTAATTGAGTCCGGAGTTTAACAAAATACATTTTAGTTTTTTGTTTTTTTAAGGGTGGGGGTAGATTTCAAAAATTTGAGTTTAAGTCAAAACATGGCTTGTGTGGTATCAAACAAAAGGTAATTTAGTCTGGAGTTCAATAAAATATATTTCAGTTTTTAGTTATATTAGCTCACACGTACACTATAACTATAGTACCTAGTGTGAGCTTAGGGGCCCATATATTGGCAGAGTATTTTAATTATATATATATATTTATCGGTTTCACAACGTTCTACGTCTTCCGATACCCAATCTCCACTCGTTTCTGTTTGCCCATAATTCATCATCTAGGCCTCTTATTCTTATTTCACTGTCTATTCCTTCTCTCCAGCTTCTCCTTGGCCGTCCTCGTTTTCTTCGGCCAGTTGGTTTCCATTGTAGTATTTGTTTAGGTAGTCTTTCATCATTCATTCTTTGTACATGTCCGTACCACACCAGTTGTTTTGTTCTTATATCATCCACTAAAGTACGTTCACCCACTGTCATAATTTCTCTTATTCTTTGATTTGTAACTCTTTCTCTTTTTGATTTCCCTGCTGCTCTTCTCCAATAGTCCATCTCCGTAGCGGAAAGCATTTTTTCTGTTCTATCCTTGATTGGCCATACTTCTTAGCCGTATGTAATAATACTTTTTATAATGGTGTTATATATAAGCTTTTTGTTATGTTTTGATATACTTTGGTCCCAAATTATTCCATTTAATAAAGTTATTGCTTTTCTTCCTTGTACGTTTCGATCTTTTATAGCTTTGTCTAGTGTTCCGTCAGCTGTAATTTTTAGACCTAAGTATTTATACTCATCACAGGAGTGAATTCGCTGCCCGGTATTTAAGATTAGATCCTGTTTCATTCCACCGATACACATATACTCTGTCTTATTGAGATTAACCTCTAGTCCCCACTTATTGTACTCTTCTATTAGTTTTCGTGTCATATATTCGAGGTCGTCATAATCCTGAGCCACTACTATCTGATCATCGGCGAAACATAAAGTATACAAGGTGGTTTCGTCCAACGGAATTCCCATGTTTTGGCATTTTCTCTTCCATACTTTAAGGACTTGTTCCAAGTATATCTTAAAGAGCGTAGGCGAGATACAGCAACCTTGTTTAAGACCTTTATTTACTTGAAAGCCTTTGGTTAGTTTTGCTTTTATTTTAACTTTTGCCTTACTATTGCGGTATAACTCTTGGATGGCCTTAATTAGTTGTACGCTTATGTTTGTGTTTTCCAACGCTTTCCAAAGCAGATTTAGTGGTATACTATCATATGCCTTCTGCAGATCCACGTAAAGCAGATGCAGCTCTTGACCGTATGCCATTTTCTTTTCAATAACTTGGGTTATACAAAAGAGGTGATCTGAAGTCGATCTACCCGCCCTGAAACCAGCTTGTTCTTCTGCCTCCATGTCTTTATATTCGCTCTCTACTTTATTTCTTATTATTTTACCTTATATTCTGCTTAGCGTACTAGTCACAGATATACCTCTATAATTGTCACATATATATTTCCTTCCTTTTTTGTGTATTGTGGATATATATGACGTTTTCCACTCAGTTGGGACTACAGTTCCATTTAAATATTTTTGGAAAAGATTCCGTAATCTCCAAAACAGTTCTTCAGTGCCATATTTAATAAGTTCGGCTGGGATATTTCCGGGTCCGGCAGATTTACCGCTTTTTAAGGTTGTGCACACGTTTTTGACCTCAGAGATTGTGAGGGGTACTGGAGATCCCATCGTTCTAATTATATTGTCTCTTGCGTCTTCCTTGAATTCTGCTCTATCTTCAGTTAATAGTTTTTTAAAATGCTCATCCCATGCTTAGTCTGGTATTGGTGAAATGATATCTCTGCATGTTTCTTTTTTAATCGATCTTATAGTTTTCCAGCTTTCGGTACTTCTCCTACCTCCTAAGTAAGAATCTATTTTCTGGCACTTTTGCGTCCACGAATGATTTTTCTTATCACTGATCATTCTTCTCACCTTTGATTGCGCGATTTTGTATTCTTGTCTGCTTCTATCTGTCTTTTGGGATATTTTAAATTGTTTAACATAAAGGATGGCCCACCGAAAACGTAAGGTATTACTTTTCGAAAAAATCCAAAAACAAAAGTTTGTTTGTCGGGAGCAAATTTTTGAAGATGGGACAATTCGCCGCGGCCAATTTGTTGCGGGACAATTCGCCGCGGGGACAATTCGCCGCGAGATTTTTTGTTTGATGAAATTACCATTGGCAATTGTTTAAGCAGTTTTATTTAATATAATATATTTGTTTATTTGTATGTTTTTCAAACTTTTCCAACTAGGTAATTGGTGGTTAGTATACAATCCAACATTTTTTTTTATCAGAAAAATAAATAAAATGGGGGATCCAAAATGGCAAATTTTCCCATTTATGAACCGATATGCATCAAAATCGGAACTTTGGGGGTTTCAGGTCGCTGAATATGATTTCTAACTTTAACTTTAAAAAAAAGTCAAAATGGTGGATCCACAATGGCGTACCTTTTTATTTATTAACCGATTTACCTCAAACTTGAAACATCGCGGCGCTTAAGGTAACTCAACACAATTTTTAACTAAAATTAAAAAAAATTAAAATGGCATATTCAAAATGGCGGATTTTTCCCATTTATCAACTGATATGCATCAAACTTGGAACTTTGAGATCTTTCATAACTTAAACTTTAAAAAAATCAAAATGACGGATCCAAAATAATGGATTTTCCCCTGGGATGTTTCAGATCGCTGATTATCATTTTTAACTTGAACTTAAAAATAAATGGATCCATGATGGATCTGATACCTTCCTAGCTAGCCGATTAGCACACTTCAAGTGACGCTATGATAAAATCAGCGTTAAAAATAGTTTTTTGTGAATATTTCGCAACCGAACCGAACCGAACCGAACGAAGTTTTTGGTTATAACACAAATTATTAAGCAAAATGTGGTCTACTATATTCCGAAATGAAAGGTTCTCACTGATTTGGAAATGTTTATTTAAACTTGGCTATAATAATTAACTCTTGCCATTAGCCATTTGTAATTTGCCATTTGCCACTGGCCAGTGGTGCCATTGGCCATTTGTCATTTGCCATTTGCCATTGGTCATTTGCCATTTGCCATTTGCCATTTGCAATTTGCTATTTACCATTAGCCATTTGCCATTTGCCATTTTCCACGTTCCATTTTCATTTTCATTTTTATTTTCCATTTTCATTTTCATTTTTATTTTCTATTTTCCGTTTTCCAATTTCCATTTCCCAATTTCACTTTCTATTTTCCATTTTCCCTTTTCCATTTTCAACTTTCAACTTTCAACTTTCAACTTTCAACTTTCAACTTTCCATTTTCTATGTTCTATGTTCTATGTTCTATGTTCTATGTTCTATGTTCTATGTTCTATGTTCTATGTTCTATGTTCTATGTTCTATGTTCTATGTTCTATGTTCTATGTTCTATGTTCTATGTTCTATGTTCTATGTTCTATGTTCTATGTTCTATGTTCTATGTTCTATGTTCTATGTTCTATGTTCTATGTTCTATGTTCTATGTTCTATGTTCTATGTTCTATGTTCTATGTTCTATGTTCTATGTTCTATGTTCTATGTTCTATGTTCTATGTTCTATGTTCTATGTTCTATGTTCTATGTTCTATGTTCTATGTTCTATGTTCTATGTTCTATGTTCTATGTTCTATGTTCTATGTTCTATGTTCTATGTTCTATGTTCTATGTTCTATGTTCTATGTTCTATGTTCTATGTTCTATGTTCTATGTTCTATGTTCTATGTTCTATGTTCTATGTTCTATGTTCTATGTTCTATGTTCTATGTTCTATGTTCTATGTTCTATGTTCTATGTTCTATGTTCTATGTTCTATGTTCTATGTTCTATGTTCTATGTTCTATGTTCTATGTTCTATGTTCTATGTTCTATGTTCTATGTTCTATGTTCTATGTTCTATGTTCTATGTTCTATGTTCTATGTTCTATGTTCTATGTTCTATGTTCTATGTTCTATGTTCTATGTTCTATGTTCTATGTTCTATGTTCTATGTTCTATGTTCTATGTTCTATGTTCTATGTTCTATGTTCTATGTTCTATGTTCTATGTTCTATGTTCTATGTTCTATGTTCTATGTTCTATGTTCTATGTTCTATGTTCTATGTTCTATGTTCTATGTTCTATGTTCTATGTTCTATGTTCTATGTTCTATGTTCTATGTTCCATTTTCCATGTTCAATGTTCCATTTTCCATGTTCCATGTTCCATGTTCCATGTTCCATGTTCCATGTTCCATGTTCCATTTTCCCCGTTTGCCGTTTGCCCGTTTCCCCTTTTCCCCGTTTGCCCGTTTCTCAGTTTGACCGTTTTATTCATTATTCATTATTCATTATTGATTGTTCATTGTTCATTGTTCATTGTTCATTGTTCATTGTTCATTGTTCATTGTTCATTGTTCATTGTTCATTGTTCATTGTTCATTGTTCATTGTTCATTGTTCATTGTTCATTGTTCATTGTTCATTGTTCATTGTTCATTGTTCATTGTTCATTGTTCATTGTTCATTGTTCATTGTTCATTGTTCATTGTTCATTGTTCATTGTTCATTGTTCATTGTTCATTGTTCATTGTTCATTGTTCATTGTTCATTGTTCATTGTTCATTGTTCATTGTTCATTGTTCATTGTTCATTGTTCATTGTTCATTGTTCATTGTTCATTGTTCATTGTTCATTGTTCATTGTTCATTGTTCATTGTTCATTGTTCATTGTTCATTGTTCATTGTTCATTGTTCATTGTTCATTGTTCATTGTTCATTGTTCATTGTTCATTGTTCATTGTTCATTGTTCATTGTTCATTGTTCATTGTTCATTGTTCATTGTTCATTGTTCATTGTTCATTGTTCATTGTTCATTGTTCATTGTTCATTGTTCATTGTTCAATTTTTAATTTTTAATTTTTAATTTTTAATTTTTAATTTTTAATTTTTAATTTTTAATTTTTAATTTTTAATTTTTAATTTTTAATTTTTAATTTTTAATTTTTAATTTTTAATTTTTAATTTTTAATTTTTAATTTTTAATTTTTAATTTTTAATTTTTAATTTTTAATTTTTAATTTTTAATTTTTAATTTTTAATTTTTAATTTTTAATTTTTAATTTTTAATTTTTAATTTTTAATTTTTAATTTTTAATTTTTAATTTTTAATTTTTAATTTTTAATTTTTAATTTTTAATTTTTAATTTTTAATTTTTAATTTTTAATTTTTAATTTTTAATTTTTAATTTTTAATTTTTAATTTTTAATTTTTAATTTTTAATTTTTAATTTTTAATTTTTAATTTTTAATTTTTAATTTTTAATTTTTAATTTTTAATTTTTAATTTTTAATTTTTAATTTTTAATTTTTAATTTTTAATTTTTAATTTTTAATTTTTAATTTTTAATTTTTAATTTTTAATTTTTAATTTTTAATTTTTAATTTTTAATTTTTAATTTTTAATTTTTAATTTTTAATTTTTAATTTTTAATTTTTAATTTTTAATTTTTAATTTTTAATTTTTAATTTTTAATTTTTAATTTTTAATTTTTAATTTTTAATTTTTAATTTTTAATTTTTAATTTTTAATTTTTAATTTTTAATTTTTAATTTTTAATTTTTAATTTTTAATTTTTAATTTTTAATTTTTAATTTTTAATTTTTAATTTTTAATTTTTAATTTTTAATTTTTAATTTTTAATTTTTAATTTTTAATTTTTAATTTTTAATTTTTAATTTTTAATTTTTAATTTTTAATTTTTAATTTTTAATTTTTAATTTTTAATTTTTAATTTTTAATTTTTAATTTTTAATTTTTAATTTTTAATTTTTAATTTTTAATTTTTAATTTTTAATTTTTAATTTTTTATTTTTAATTTTTAATTTTTAATTTTTAATTTTTAATTTTTAATTTTTAATTTTTAATTTTTAATTTTTTATTTTTTATTTTTTATTTTTAATTTTTTATTTTTTATTTTTTATTTTTTATTTTTTATTTTTTATTTTTTATTTTTTATTTTTTATTTTTAATTTTTAATTTTTAATTTTTAATTTTTAATTTTTTATTTTTTATTTTTTATTTTTTATTTTTTATTTTTTATTTTTTATTTTTTATTTTTTATTTTTTATTTTTTATTTTTTATTTTTTATTTTTTATTTTTTATTTTTTATTTTTTATTTTTTATTTTTTATTTTTTATTTTTTATTTTTTATTTTTTATTTTTTATTTTTTATTTTTTATTTTTTATTTTTTATTTTTTATTTTTTATTTTTTATTTTTTATTTTTTATTTTTTATTTTTTATTTTTTATTTTTTATTTTTTATTTTTTATTTTTTATTTTTTATTTTTTATTTTTTATTTTTTATTTTTTATTTTTTATTTTTTATTTTTTATTTTTTATTTTTTATTTTTTATTTTTTATTTTTTATTTTTTATTTTTTATTTTTTATTTTTTATTTTTTATTTTTTATTTTTTATTTTTTATTTTTTATTTTTTATTTTTTATTTTTTATTTTTTATTTTTTATTTTTTATTTTTTATTTTTTATTTTTTATTTTTTATTTTTTATTTTTTATTTTTTATTTTTTATTTTTTATTTTTTATTTTTTATTTTTTATTTTTTATTTTTTATTTTTTATTTTTTATTTTTTATTTTTTATTTTTTATTTTTTATTTTTTATTTTTTATTTTTTATTTTTTATTTTTTATTTTTTATTTTTTATTTTTTATTTTTTATTTTTTATTTTTTATTTTTTATTTTTTATTTTTTATTTTTTATTTTTTATTTTTTATTTTTTATTTTTTATTTTTTATTTTTTATTTTTTATTTTTTATTTTTCATTTTTCATTTTTCATTTTTCATTTTTCATTTTTCATTTTTCATTTCGGTGTTCGACACTGTAACTTTGTATTGTAATGTATTTATAAAAAACTGTTTTTAAGGCTGATATAGCGTGGGGTTGACTTGGCGTGTGCCCATGGGCAAGGTAACCGTGGACTTGGCCCACTTAGGTTATGCATCGTTTAAAAAATAATTTAATTTTCTACAATATAGTTACTTAAACAATTTCTGTAAAATGCTTAGCTTTTGAGAAAATGACATAAAATTGAATAATTTCGGTTTATTTTGCTACTGCTAATACTTTACGGTTAGTATCTCAGCAAAAGTACTACCCAGAGAACTTAGTGATGTCTCGTTTTAAGGCTATTAGTAGTTCTTTATTTTATGTTGTTACAGATTTTCTCAAAAATAAGCAGTTTTGAAGTTATAGGCCATTAAAAATCAAAATTGGTCAAAATCCAAAATTGCGGCGAAATATTTAGCCATAACTCAAAAACCATTCGTCTGACAAATAAACATGCAAAAGTGTTTTTGTAGGAAATTTTCTGTCTTCAACTTTTGTTTAAAACTTTTTTTCTAAAACGTACAGTAACCAAGTAATTTAAAAAATACCCTTTTTATGCACACTAAATCCAAGATGGCGGGTGGAGCCGGCCGCCACCAAGGTCGAAAACTCAAGTTTATTTTTGCAAGCTAAAATTCTATAATGACTGGACTATTTAGCCACCCCCAAAAATAGTGTTCTTGTGCGTCCAGAAGTCGGGGTAGTTACATATTTACAACAATTCAAATCTTAAAGCATAAACTAATAAAATAGACAACCAATCCAAAATGGCCCCATTTACCGATATCTCATACCAGATGGCCACCCAACTAACATTTATAGTAGCGGCTACATGTTCTAAAGGCTTTGCTACTTTCTTATAGTAGAAATGTGGTGATCCCAACCAAAATTTGTTACTTTTTAGTTCTAACTACTATTTAGTATCAGGAAATAGTAGATGTTTCGTAAAAACGACCCTCTAAACTACTTCATAGGATTGTTTCTTGATAGTCGATTCTGATAGTCTTCTCTACCACAATAGGACGTTGCTAAAGTTTTACTTTCTTTTTAGTCGTTATTTCGTAGTCGCCCTGACTTTTATATCCTACTTAATTACCACTAGAAAGTTAAGCTTCATTGGAGTCCCAAACAAGTGTATCCGACAACTACATTATAACTTTAATTTTTACCACAAAAGTTTGTGTCATCATAGTAACATCTGATGTAACAATGTAGACAAAATAACTTTTTGGATCAACTTTAAAGCCGCAACTACTTTCAAGTAACCTTTTCGACTATCAGGGAATATAGTTTGGGACGCCATGTTTTTATGTAAGACAGAAAATTTAATATTTTTGTTGTCGTTTTATGAGCTCATATTAAAGAGCCATACTATTTTATAAACAAATTAGTTGAAGCTTACCAAAAATGCTCTTCTTAAGCACCATTTGTTGGAGTTAACTGTCGATTATGAAAACATAACCTCCAAAATCACAACACAAAAATTCCATCAGCTACCAGAAAACGGCTCAATTTTACGGGCGCACCGGTTTTTTGCAATATATATAATGCATGTTATACAAAAAACTTTGCGTCGCACTCAAATTTTGATCCTCTGCTCGTAAATTCTCACACTTTTGGATAACATAGTTCATATTATAACCATAACCAAACAAAAAAACTAAGCGAGTCTGTTTACTGTTGTGTCCACCATATTGTGTAACAATTCTACCAAAAAGAAACGATTATATTATTTGCAACTACATCGCAACTTTTATGCCATTACGGAAAAAAAACAGCCTCTACGACGTAGTAGATACCTGGCTACGACGTAGTAGTGTAGTTGTTACTACAGTGACTTTAAACACTTGGCCAAGTAGTTATAACCAGAAATTGGTTCCCCACTTAGGGAATTATAACGTCGCTGTATGGTATACTGAGACGTAGCGGGAGTACGTTGCGGTTACTTTTAAGAAATTCTTTCTAGTTGGGGTTTCGTCGTTACAACTTTAATTGTTTGTTGGGCATACACGACGGTGTAAATATTTATTGAGAATCGCCTCCTCCGAAAGAGTCGGCGGTGTTGCCATACCAAAGACGATTATACCGATCTACTTTACAATCGTCCTACTAACTTTCCCCCGCTTATAGATTCCTTTTTCAAGACGTGGATTTAGTGACTTCGCGTAAACAACCCGGAGCGCTTGGCAATTCTTTCGCTCTTTTAAATGAGGTGCATTAAAGAGAGAGCCTCTCGGGCGCGCGGCCCCGTGGCTTTGCTCGAACTCTATTATGAATGAGGTATTTAGAATTTGGTAGGTATACCGCTTAATTTAATCAAATATTATTCCTTTTCGAGGGACTGCCTATTTATTATATGCTTAGGCCAGAAACTAGTTAAATTCTTCTTAGTGCAGGCGCTGTAGGTAGTTGAGAATGCAAAATAAGAGGAGCGCACTTTGACAGTGGCAAGGGCGGATCCAGTGGTGCTTCTCGGGGGGGGGGGGGGGGCACTTTAGGTGACATTCTCTGTTGGTAAAAAACGGTATATTAAAAATTTGAATTTTTATTAGGAAAAACATTACTTCTTACTCATTTTTTGTATATTCAAAAAATTACCGGGGGGGCAAGTGCCCCTAGTGCCCCCCCTGGATCCGCCACTGGACAGTGGGTCAAGGATCTGGATGTTGCCAAGCCAGGTTTTGGTCTAATTTTTTTTAGCCACCCTCCTCTTATAGTCGTGTTCGAATTTCTGAAAATGTAACTATGTTGATGCCCTAAAGCCGCAATGACAGAGAAATGAATCAAAAATATTAAAAACCTAAGCTAAAAATAAAATTATATTAGTTTTTTAAATTTTAGCTGCAAAAACCTCCATACCTTCTTCTTCTAGCTTCTTAGTGAAAAATATGTAATTGTCTTTATTGTAGACAATAAAATTTCCTTTTCAACGATATACAAGTCAGTGGGGTACGAACAAAGACAAATTCTCCAGCGGCGTTCGTTTATTGAGGTAATGCAAAAAAATTAAAAAAATAATTATTAAAAATTGTGTCCTATAGTCGGTTGTAGAGAATAACATTTCCTTTTAAACGATGTATAACAGCATTAGCTTTATTTATAACAATTTAGGGCCCTCCGTAAATTACATCAATTAAAAAATCACTAAACTTTCCAATTGTTTTACAAGTTTTATCCAATTTTCTCAAAAACTAAGCTTTTTAGGAAAAAACTTATTCCACACTTTATTGTAGAAAATAAAATTATCTTCGTAAATGGGGGTCATTTACAAAATAAATAAATAAAAACATTTTTGTAACATGTTTCACCCGATTCTCCAAAAAACCAAGCTCTTTATCAAAAAATGTCTCATACTAGATTGTAGAAAAAAAAATTCCTTTTCAACGATGTATAACAAAGTAAGAAAAGTTTAATTTTTAAAACTTTGGGGACGTCCGTAAATTAAATTAATGTTTAAAAATCACCAAACAAATTCATTTTGGCTCGATTTTTTTTAAGATTCTTAAAATTTGAATCAGTGGCAGTAGTAGGCCATCCCCCCTCACATATCTAACCGTACCTACAAAATTATGGCCCAAGATGTGGAGAAAAGGTGAGTAGTAGGATCACCTTTGCTGCTAGCCGTACCTAGAATCTTTTTTTGGGGGGGAGTTTCATCTTTTTTTTGTGGAGGAGGGATGAAAGGAAAGGTGGGGAGGTACAAGGGGTGCAAAGACTATCAATGCAGATGGCGGGTATAGTGTGGTGCTTCATTTGTTAATTTTTTAAAATTTATTTTATTTACAAACGCCTCTAAAGTTTTAAAAATGAAATTAATCTTACCAAGTTATATATTATTTAAAAGGAAATTTTATTTTCTACAAATCAGCTGTCAAGCATATTTCCTATAAAAAGCTTAGATTTTTTGGAAAATCGGGTGAAACATGTGACAAAAATGCTTTTATTTTTTTTTTGTTTTATATGACCCTTATATCTGGAACGTCGCTGGAGAGTTTGTCATTAACCAAATCGCACTGACTTATATATCGGTAAAATGGGAATTTTATTTTCTTCAATAAAGTTTAGAACATATTTTTTTCAATTGGGCTTAGTTTTTAAGGAAATTGGATAAAACCTGGAAAAAAATTAATTTATTTGGTGATTTGTAAAAATTGATTTTATATACGGACGCCTGTGAAGTTTTAATTTAAAGCTAAATCTTACTTTGTGACACAGCAGTTAAAAGAAAATTTTATTGTCTACAATCTACTATATAACATGATTTTTGACAGAAGGCTTAGTTTTTAAGATAATCGGGTAAAACATGTGAAAAACATGTGGTTTTTTAATTTTTTAAACATTTTCTCAACAAATGGACGCCGCTGGAAAGTTTGGTATTACTCTGCGCTAGCTTATAGATAGTTAAAAAGATAATTTTATTTTCTACAATAAAGTGTAAAATATTTTTTTTCCCAAAAAGCTTAGGTTAGTGATTTTTATCGTGTGACGGAGAGGCATACGCACACACACAGGCATACATCACGACGATATTGGTAAGATAGGTCAAAATACACCCAAATAACAAATTTTCAGCGTTATCTCAAAAAAAATATTTTCGTCGAAAATAATACCTTCACTACCCATTGCTGCGCGAGCTAGGAAGGTAAAGAAATATTTTCAGGGGACCCAAATTTAACCGCAAACCAAAAAATCGCTTTTCAATTTTGGCCAAATAGTTTAAAAAATGGTTTTGAATTTAAGCAGCCCAAAATCTTTGAATTTGCCCGACCACTATAAGACTTGGATATTTTTTTATAAAAACTAAAAAATATTGAACTTTAGACGCTTTCTTGCTATCACCAAATATATTTTTAAAAATTACACTCTTTTAAAGCTGGTCTATAATAGTAAAATAAAGATTTTTGCAACCTAGTAAAATGTTGTTGGAAAAAAATCTTATAGCATGTACAGAAAGAATTTTTGAAATCGCCCTATATTTGATAAAATTATGCGAATATGGTTTTTGAAGAGGGTGGGGGGGGGAATGACAGAAGGGGCGATGGGTGGAAGCAGGGAGGACTGCAAAGTAGGAATTAGTAAAGTAAAGGATTGCAAAATGATAATTAATTATCCGCTTGCAAAATGATCTTTAGAATATTTTTAGAAAAGTTGACCGTTTTCGAGTTATTAGCAAAAAACCGTCAAAAAGCACGTTTAAGGGGGGGGACACCTCCCTGCCAGTGTTGTGGGGGTGGTTCCTTTCTTAAAATGTTCGAACGAGTCTTATGTCTATCCATAACAAGTGTGTTGCTTTTACACAAGACGCTAGCCCTACCAAGTCCACTTTCAATCCCTGACTTCGCATGCGCAGATCTACCAATATTATTTACCTCATGTATTAGAATAGATGAATACAGGGTGATTTTTACTTGAATGATTCTAACCACATGAAAATAGAAAGTTTCAAAAACCTAACCTAACAAAACCTAATCAAATCTAACCGAACCGAACCAAAGGAAACTGAACCAATAATTTAAAAAAAAAAACTTTCCTGACTTCCTGCCCGGTATCCTAGAGGATGTGAATCCGAACCGAACTAAACCGAACCTAACTAAACTGAACCAAACCTAACCTAACCAAACTAAACTACAACACGTACTGCTAATTAGGTTTAGTTGGGTAGGGTTAGGTTTGGATAGGTTCGGTTCGGTACGGTCCGGTTCGGATTCACATCCTCTAGGATCCCGGGTAGGAAGTCAAGAAAGTTTTTTTTTGAAAGAAAATATTGGTTTAGTTTGCTTTGGTTCGGTTCGGTTAGATCTGATTAGGTTTCGTTAGGTTATTGAAACTTTCTATTTTCATGTGGTTAGAATCATTCAAGTGAAAATCACCCTGTACATCTATTCTAATACATGAGGTAAATAATATTGGTAGATCTACGCATGCGAAGTCAGGGATTGGAAGTGGACTTGGTAGGGCTAGCGTCTTGTTGCTTTTACCAGAAACGAGTATAATTAGTTTACAATAAAAGCGTCTAGAGCGACACAAACATTTGAGGGAACGTTTATTTGAGCATAGAGAACTAAATATAATGTAAGATACAAAAAAGCGCAAAGTAATTAAATTAAACTTTTGTTTGTTAATTATTTTTATAAGAAGTACTCCATATGCAATATTTTTTTCCTACCACTACACATGAAAATGATGGATTTCACACCATTTTAACATCCTCAGAAAACATTAGATTTCACCTATGGACAAAAATTTTTCTGCACATGGAAAAGTACACAAAATTTACAAAGGTCAAAAGAAATAATTAGTTAACAGCAAAATTTAAAATACTCATAAAAAATACTCTGCCAATATATGGGCCCCTAAGCTCACACTAGGTACTATAGTTATATGAGCTAATATAACTAAAAACTGAAATATATTTTATTCAACTCCACACTAAATTGCCTTTTGTTTGATACCACACAAGCCATGTTTTGACTTAAACTCAAATTTTTGAAATCCACCCCCACCCTTAAAAAAAACAAGAACTAAAATGTATTTTGTTGAACTCCGGACTTAATTACCTTTCGTTTGATATCACACACGCCATATTTTCATTTAAACTCTAATTTTTGAAATATACCCCCACCCTTTTTTTTTAAATAAATTAAAATGTATTTTGTTTAACTCCAGACTCAATTACCTTTCGTTTGATATCACACACGCCATATTTTCACATAAACTCTAATTTTTGAAATCTATCCCCACCCTTTTATTTGGTTTGTGTTCGGTGGATTTTGTTCATTTTTAAATGGGACCATCTCGACCCAAGACCCAGCCCAGGTACCAAATTTCATTAAAATCGGCCAAGCGGTTTTTGAGTTATGCGCGTTGGTCGTTACAGACAGACATACAGACACACAGACAGACAGACAGACAGACAGACAGACAGACATACAGACAGACAGACAGACAGACAGACAGACAGACGGCGCAACAAAAAAGTTTCAAAATCATCTGAAACGCAAAGATATATAAAAATTTTTGAAATCGGAGCAACTTTTTTTTTCTCGAAAAAATTAGGATCACCATAGCTCACACTACTATAGTATAGTATATGTGTGAGCTAAAACAAAGATAAAATTTAATCAGCCAATAAGGTCTTGAATAAACCACTCTATACAATAACTGGCGATGAATGATGGACAGACAACTCGATAGAAAGTAACTTTCTTACACTCGCGTGTTGTTTCACTCGGCTAGCGCCTCGTTCACAACATTCACGGTCATGTGAAATTTGTCACTCTCTTTTTTGTCTCTTGTTATGTAATAGACTATTTTTTTTTGTAACCTTACCATATGAATAATAAAGTTACTCATTTCTGACCTTACTAACTAGAAGCCACAAAAAGGGTCCACCTATTAAAAAAAAATAATGAAACTGGGCCTCCTTTCAAGGGCCTCTCCAAATTATTTTTTGTTGTTTAGGGATAAAAACACAAGAGATAAAAGTGTCACTGTTTATCCCTGGGATCAAAAGTGATAAATCAGGGATAAAAAATTAAAATCAGGGATGAAAAGTGATAGGTCAGGAAAGACAAACCTGGTTTATAACCGACGTAAATTTAAACTGCGCATTTAAAATATTTTAGAAAAGTGATTCTTATTTGATTAAACAATCGTTTAACCCATTTTAGCTCACACATATACTATACTATAGTAGTGTGAGCTATGGTGATCCTGATTTTTTCGAGAAAAAAAAAGTTGCTCCGATTTCAAAAATTTTTATATATCTTTGCGTTTCAGATGATTTTGAAACTTTTTTGTTGCGCCGTCTGTCTGTCTGTCTGTCTGTCTGTCTGTCTGTATGTCTGTCTGTCTGTCTGTCTGTCTGTCTGTGTGTCTGTATGTCTGTCTGTAACGACCAACGCGCATAACTCAAAAACCGCTTGGCCGATTTTAATGAAATTTGGTACCTGGGCTGGGTCTTGTGTCGAGATGGTCCCATTTAAAAATGAACAAAATCCACCGAACACAAACCAAATAAAAGGGTGGGGGTAAATTAAAAAAATTAGAGTTTATGTGAAAATATGGCGTGTGTGATATCAAACAAAAGGTAATTGAGTCTGGAGTTAAACAAAATACATTTTAATTTATTTAAAAAAAAAGGGTGGGGATATATTTCAAAAATTAGAGTTTAAGTGAAAATATGGCGTGTGTGATATCAAACGAAAGGTAATTGAGTCCGGAGTTTAACAAAATACATTTTAGTTTTTGTTTTTTTTAAGGGTGGGGGTAGATTTTAAAAATTTGAGTTTAAGTAAAAACATGGCTTGTGTGGTATCAAACAAAAGGTAATTTAGTCTGGAGTTGAATAAAATATATTTCAGTTTTTAGTTATATTAGCTCACACGTACACTATAACTATAGTACCTAGTGTGAGCTTAGGGGCCCATATATTGGCAGAGTATTTTATGCACCCACGCTTTTACCTTAGTCTGTTAAAAGTCACGTTTGTGTACTTAAAATTTTCTAGTTTTTAGCTCACACATATACTATACTATAGTAGTGTGAGCTATGGTGATCCTAATTTTTTCGAGAAAAAAAAAGTTGCTCCGATTTCAAAAATTTTTATATATCTTTGCGTTTCAGATGATTTTGAAACTTTTAGCTCACACATATACTATACTATAGTAGTGTGAGCTATGGTGATCCTAATTTTTTCGAGAAAAAAAAAGTTGCTCCGATTTCAAAAATTTTTATATATCTTTGCGTTTCAGATGAATTTGAAACTTTTTTGTTGCGCCGTCTGTCTGTCTGTCTGTCTGTCTGTCTGTATGTCTGTCTGTCTGTCTGTCTGTCTGTCTGTCTGTCTGTGTGTCTGTATGTCTGTCTGTAACGACCAACGCGCATAACTCAAAAACCGCTTGGCCGATTTTAATGAAATTTGGTACCTAGGCTGGGTCTTGGGTCGAGATGGTCCCATTTAAAAACGAACAAAATCCACCGAACACAAACCAAATAAAAGGGTGGGGGTAGATTTCAAAAATTAGAGTTTATGTGAAAATATGGCGTGTGTGATATTAAACGAAAGGTAATTGAATCTGCAGTTAAACAAAATACATTTTAATTTATTTAAAAAAAAAGGGTGGGGGTATATTTTAAAAATTAAAGTTTAAGTGAAAATATGGCGTGTGTGATATCAAACGAAAGGTAATTGAGTCCGGACTTTAACAAAATACATTTTAGTTTTTGTTTTTTTTGTAAGGGTGGGGGTAGATTTCAAAAATTTGAGTTTAAGTCAAAACATGGCTTGTGTGGTATCAAACAAAAGGTAATTTAGTCTGGAGTTGAATAAAATATATTGCAGTTTTTAGTTATATTAGTTCACCCGTACACTATAACTATAGTACCTAGTGTGAGCTTAGGGGCCCATATATTGGCAGAGTATTTTGTTGCGCCGTCTGTCTGTCTGTCTGTCTGTCTGTATGTCTGTCTGTCTGTCTGTCTGTCTGTCTGTCTGTATGTCTGTAACGACCAACGCGCATAACTCAAAAACCGCTTTGCCGATTTTAATGAAATTTGGTACCTAGGCTGGGTCTTGGGTCGAGATGGTCCCATTTAAAAATGAACAAAATCCACCGAACAGAAACCAAATAAAAGGGTGGGGGTAGATTTCAAAAATTAGAGTTTATGTGAAAATATGGCGTGTGTGATATCAAACGAAAGGTAATTGAGTCTGCAGTTAAACAAAATACATTTTAATTTATTTAAAAAAAAAGGGTGGGGGTATATTTAAAAAATTAGAGTTTAAGTGAAAATATGGCGTGTGTGATATCAAACGAAAGGTAATTGAGTCCGGAGTTTAACAAAATACATTTTAGTTTTTTGTTTTTTTTAAGGGTGGGGGTAGATTTCAAAAATTTGAGTTTAAGTCAAAACATGGCTTGTGTGGTATCAAACAAAAGGTAATTTAGTCTGGAGTTAAATAAAATATATTTCAGTTTTTAGTTATATTAGCTCACACGTACACTATAACTATAGTACCTAGTGTGAGCTTAGGGGCCCATATATTGGCAGAGTATTTATACAGCTAATGATTTCAGTAAAACCGTTTAACTTAAAACTGTTTACCTATTTTTGAGTTTGATGTTTGGCTCCACTCCATTTACCTGTTCCAACTTAATTTTTAAAATCCTAAATTAAAATCAGCGACGTTATATACCCCAAAGTTTTAAATTTGATACAGATATCGGTTGACAAATGAATTTTATTTTAAAAATTGTATTGAGTGATCTTAAGCACCACAAAGTAGCAAGTTTGAATCAAATCAATTAATAAAGACTTATGAAAAATTTTGTAGCCGTCATGTTCATTTTTGTAAGTTTCAGTTTCCGTATTTAATACATACTGGTTGATAAATGGGGAACTCCGCCATTTGTTTTTTTTTTAAGATTGATGAAAATAAATTGAGTAGGTGGATTTACTCCGACAAATCTCTCACTCATAAAAATGTCTAGACTAGAGTTTTTCCAAACGTTTTCCGAGTTTTCCGAACTTTTCACGAGTTTCTATGGAAATTTTTCGAGTATTTTCCGAGTGTTTTCGAACAATTCCTCAGTTTTCCGAAAAAATTTTCAAAGTTTATTCCAATATTTCCGAGTTTTTGGGGTCAATTTTCAATTTCAATTTTAATCAATTCAATTCAATTTCAATATATTTATTTGCCACATTTTTTACATGGAAATGAGTTTTATACATCATAGCCTTAAGTAAGTTTTTTTTTTTTTTTTTTTTTTTTTTTTACGGGTATGCGCACTCGCAAGGAGATCCCTATCACGCTCGAGAAGCGGCAAGTGCGCGGAAATGTTGGTGTGTGTTGGTTTTGAAACGGTTCAGGTTGTAACCTGCAGGGAAAACTGTCGCAGGGAGTTTATTCCACAGCGATGCTGTTCTCCAGAGATATGAATTCTGATATAATGAGGTTCTTGGTGCCTCTATTTTGACAATAAATTGATGGTTACCGTCTGTTTGACGTGTTCGCCTAGTAGGTGCTACTCCCGGGGGGATCATACGTGCCAACTCTTCAGAGCATTTTCCGTGATAATACCTGTAGAAGAGAGATAGATCGCCCACAGTTCTTCGATGTTCGAGACTATCCAAGCTACGGGTAAGTGCGGGGTCATTGATCAGCTTGATAGCTCGTTTTTGCACGGTGTTCAAAAGCATTAAGGTATGTTTGGGTGCCGCACTCCATATATGTGAGCAGTACTCCATAGTTGGTCGAATCTGGGCTTTGTAGAGTGTCAGCAGTTGGCTTGGTGTATACAGATGTCTTGTACGAAATAGCACCCCAAGCTTTTGGGACGCCCTTTTAGCTATATCTGCCACGTGACTGTGCCAAGACATGTTGGTCTCTGCAGTGACTCCTAAGATGTTCAACTGGCTCTGCAATGCAACAGCACTTCCAGATAGCATGATGTTTGGCTCACCGGTGCTGGTCTTTTTTGAAAACAGGGCTGCTTGGGTTTTCTGCGCGTTGAACTGTACAAGGTTTTTGTTGCCCCAGTCCTCTATTATCTCCAAGTCGTTATTTATCTGTGATATTTTAGTTAGTCTAAGGTAATGGAATTCACGTGCGGAGATACATGTGGGTGGTATGACTGAGGAGACTACATTGCCATCATCTGCAAAGCAATAAAGTGGATTTACTGTTTTATCTATGAGGTCATTTATGTAAATCAGAAAAAGTGTTGGCGAAAGGATTGCTCCCTGTGGCACACCAGCATTTATTTGGTAAGAGTTGGAGTTCCGGCCATCCAGTGCAACATAAATGGATCTATCCTTAAGGTAACTTTCAAACCAAGTGCAATGTCTCGGCGACAATCCCGTTGCTTTGAGCTTGTTGAGCAGATTTTCATGCCAGACTTTATCGAATGCTTTAGATATATCTAAGGCAATTGTTCTTGTTTCACCTCGCAACTCAATCGCTTTTTGCCATAAGTGAGTGACGTATGTAAGTAAATCGCCAGTTGACCTATGTTAGCTCCCGCTAAATTTCGCGGTTGTTTATATATATTTTTAAAAACACACAACTGTATGAAGGACAAAGCGCATTCCGCGTATTTGGACATGCGCACCAACAACCAGTGAGATCCTAGATCGCCTAGAGAAAAAGGCGTGTTAATTTCGTTCTCCAACTATTTCAAATATCTACACCTGAAAGTGCTCGATTTTTGTGTACTGAAGCATAGAACTAGAAACTTCAACCCTTCAGCTACGTGGTGACATCATTAGATCCATCAGGGGCCCCTAGGAAGTGGAGAATTTGGCTGCAAAAGGGGTGAGTGCATTTGTCTGATTACCGTTGTGTGTCAACAATAATTTTCCTATGGACGTTTAGATAATTTCGTAATTTCATATCAATATTTATGTTTGTTCGCGCTATCATTAATTAAAATATTTACAGTCCACTGCATTTAGCGTTTTTTCTATCCGTGGACTAACATAAAGTGTTCCTTCGACCGAATTATTTTAAATAATAAATCCATACGACGGTATTAATAATTATTTGCAGTCAAATAAGGCGACCTTGAATCGCAGTGTATTTGCAAGCAGAGAAAGTCGTCTGCACCGACGACTGCACGTGTCTTTCGCATGCTCAGTGCATGATTCAGTAAACAAAGCGAAGGGATCAAAACAAAACAAAACAAACAAAACAAAAGTTCAGTGGTGTACCATATCATTTCGATATTTAAAACAATTTTCATCAATTGCGATAAATTAGTGCATATTTTCGACAATTCGTCATTTTTCTATTTCAGAAGCATTAATTTAGCGTTAATTGTATATTTACCGACAATTTCGTCATTTCAAAGGTAAAATCATGTCTGTCAAAAAAGCCGCGCAAAAACGCAAGGGTTTTTTATCTGCGATCACCGAGTGTTATGTGTTGTCACAGAACGCGGAAAAGGATGAAAGAGCGAGAAACGAGTTTCAAGTGAGGTATGCCGATTTGGATGAAACCTTCGATAAATGCATGCTGGCGCATAATGACGTCATTATGTTGCTAGACGACTCGGACGATGAGGAATTTAAAACGCAGGATGCGATCCTTTCAGAAGCTCGTAAATATTTTTATGCGTGTAAGGGGGTTTACTCTAAAATATTTCCGGTTGAGGCCCCATCCTTTTCGGGATCATATGTTCGACAAAACGAAACTCCAAAACTCAAAGAGTTAGGTATTCCCATATTTCGAGGTGATAAAAAATTATGGCCAAGCTTTTTCGATCTTTTTAATAACATTATAGATCAAAATCAAAGTCTAAGTAACGTTCGAAAACTTCAATATTTATTTTCATATCTCGAGGATGAGCCTTTAAAATTGATATCAGGGATTAGCTTATCTGATCAAAATTATAAAATTGCTTATGACAAATTAGTCAATAGATATCAAAACAAGCGAGACCTCGCAAATGATGCTTTAAGCTCAATTATGAACTCCACCTTAAAAAACGAGTCAGCTAAAGAATTACGTAATTTAATTGACACCTTTTCTGAATCCCTAGAAATTTTAAAATCACTTAGCTTTGACGTTGACAGTTGGGACTTTATTATTTTTTTCATTTTATTAGAAAAATTGGATATTCCAACGCGTTCAAATTTCGAAATGAGTCACGCCAATACTAATACCGAAATTCCCACTTTTCAGTCACTTTTTCAATTTCTAGAAAAAAGATGTAAAGTTTTGGAATCACTTCCTCAATCAACAGCACCCAAAAAGGTGCCTATATATCAAAAATCAAATTCTATGCAAAGTCAGTCTGGGCAAAAGCCTACCTATCAAAATTCAAATTCTATGCGAAATCAGTTTGGGCAAAAGCCTACCTATAAATCATCCAATTCGCCTTTTATAGGACTGGCTGGCACCTCAACTAATTCGAGTACGGGAATAAAATGTTTCCGGTGTAATCAAGGTCACGTGCTTTCGAAATGTCAAACATTTCTTGATCTCTCACCTATCGATCGCCTATCTTTCGTCAAACAGAAAAAATTATGTCTAGCGTGTTTTCATCCCTTGCATAATGTAGATACGTGCAAATCAAAATATTCATGCAGGACTTGCAATAGTAAAAGGCACCACACTTTAACTCATATCTTAGAAACTAATCAAGAGTCTGGAAGCCAAGATACTAGTCCTGTCATTCACACACCACCTGTCAATAATCTTCATGTGTCATTAAATGCCTCAGGACCTTCAGGTACCTTTCTTTTATGCACCGCCATAATAGATGTTATGGACGGTTGCGGAAATTTTCAACCTGTAAGGGCACTGCTTGATTCTGGATCACAGACAGGATTCATCAGTGAAAAGTGTATTCAGCGTCTTAATCTTCCTAGGCGAAGTTACACCACTGAAATATTCGGATTAAATCAGATGTCTTCTTTTACTTCCAAAGGGCTCGTTCAATGTCACATTAAGCCACAAGGACAAGTCACTCCTTTACTTAATTTCGAAGCAATTGTTGTTCCACAACTATGTTCCAATATGCCTACATTCTCTTTGAACGATAATCAGTGGAAACACTTGCAAAACCTTAAACTTGCCGACCCATCTTATTTCAAATCTAGACCTGTGGACCTGGTTATTGGTTGCGAGCTATTCGCACAGATATTCAAGGAGGGCAGGGTTCTTGGACAGGTAGGGCAGCCTTCAGCCCTTGAAACTATCTTTGGCTGGGTCGTGATGGGAAAGGTTGACGAAGTAGGTAGTCTTACGGAACGAACCAGTTGTTTTTTAACGAGTCATTCACCTCCTTTAGAGGTCATTCTCCCTAGGTTTTGGGAAATCGAACATTTGCCTAAAAAACAAATCTTATCAAAGGAAGAAAAACAGGCAGAATCAATTTTTACTGCTAGTGTAGTACGGCAACCGAGCGGTAGATTCATGGTAGATCTTCCGTTTAAAGACAAAATAAACCCTGACCTAGGAAATACTTATCCGCAAGCTTATCGTAGATTTTTACTTCTAGAAAATAGATTAATCAAAAATCCTGATCTGTACACTGCCTATTCAAGTTTCATGCAAGACTATATCGATTCTAATCATATGAGTTTAGTTTTATCTAGTCAACCAAAGGTCGACGTGTCGTGTTTTTTAGCACATCATTGCGTACTAAAGCCGGAAAGCTTAAGTACAAAATTAAGGGTAGTCTGGGATTGTTCGGCAGTCACCCCAAAAAATATTAGTCTCAATGACACATTGTTATCTGGACCGAAACTTCAAAAGGATATTGCTTCTTTACTCCTTACGTTTCGTCTTAATCCTATTGCCTACATTGCTGACATCAAACAGATGTTCCGTCAAGTCCTTATCAATCCTTATCACCGTCCTTATCAAAGGATATTGTGGAGGTTTTCTCCACAGGACCCACTTTCAGTGTGGGAACTTTCTACTGTCACTTTTGGCATGACATGCTCACCTTTTCTAGCCATGCGTACCTTAAATGAGCTGGCAGAGAGAGAAAAGGAACGTTTTCCTATGGCTAGTAGTGTTCTAAAAACGTCAATCTATATCGACGATATCTTGGGAACTAGCCCTTCGCTTTCTGAAGCTCTCTCCCTTCAAACAGAACTCAATGATTTGTTGAAGTCGGGAGGATTTGAACTTAAAAAATGGGCAAGCAATTGTCCTGAGTTATTGGCAACATTGCCAGAGTCCGATCGTTAAATGCCTCTTTCTTTCGACAAGGAGGAACCCCACTTTATCAAAGTTTTAGGACTTCAATGGCATCCAAAAAACGACATTTTTTCTTATCAATGCCGAATGAAGGACAAACCCCCAACCAATCGTTCTATTTTATCTATCATAGGGACAATCTTCGATCCCTTAGGTTTTCTTTGTCCCTTGTTGCTACAAGCAAAATTTATTTTGCAACAGTTGTGGATATCGAAAATAGGCTGGGACGAAGAACCAGATTCTTCTATCATCGACTCTTGGAACAAACTTCGTTCTGAATTCCCGCTACTTTCCAATTTTCAATTACCCCGACAAATCAAACTGTCAAAAACCAATACCTGTCAAATCATCGGCTTCTGTGACGCTTCAATTCGAGGCTACCGTTGTATATTATCGTGTAGAAGAGGGAAACAATATATCTGTTTCTCTCATATCTGCAAAATCTAGGGTCGCGCCTATAAAGTCACAAACTTTGGCTAGGCTAGAACTCCTAGGCGCATTTCTTTTAAGCGAATTAATTGACTTCGTTTTATCTAGCTATGAAGGAAAAATAACTTTTACAAATATCGTTACTTTCTGCGATTCGCAAGTCGTATTGCACTGGCTTTCATCCCCTCCTAATCGCTGGCAAACCTTTGTTGGAAATCGAGTCAGTAGAATCCAAGAAATCATTCCCTCAAACTCGTGGCGCTACATTCCTTCTGCTTGGAATGCAGCCGATATTGCGTCACGAGGGGCCACCCCTTCACAGCTCATGTCACATGACATGTGGTGGAACGCACCGTCGTTTTTGTGGTCTCCCGAAAACGAATGGCCCGATTTTCATAAATCAAAAATGCCGATTGATTTCGGAGATATTAATCTGGAGGAAAAGCCAAAAGTCTGTTGCAATGCGATAATTGATGTCAACTTCTTAGATCAGCTTCTTATCAAATATTCCTCTATATCAAAAATTCAACGTATCATTTGTTATGTCCTTCGAATAGTTAACCTTTTTCAAAACCATTCCTATCAAAAACCCACTAAGCCGCCAGTTAAGTATTAACTTTAGAGTTAATTGTTTTTAAAAATTTTTATTTTGCGTAATAACTTTAAAGTAACAATAGTACGATCTTAAGTCTACAGAAGCTTTGCTGGGAATGGTTTAATTTTCTCCTAACAATTCATATAATAGTAAAAAAGTGCAAAGTTAGCAAACACGTGTGGTTATAAAAATGCTTATCTAATATAATAAAAATAAATTATGTGAATATAACTCCTCCCTCCTTAGGTCTGAAAATCACGGAGTTGAAGACGGAGTTGTTTTCAGGCTCAACTTCAGAGTTGCGGCTGGATTTTGCTTCTTCATCAGGTGGTTGCTTTACCACTGTTTTTCTTGACGTTTTGTGTCGGCAAGACTTCAGTGAAACTCCATTTTTCCAAAAGTAAAATATCATCATGGCTATGGCAATCATAATGATAACTGAAGTAACGTAAGACGTGATGTGGCTGGCATGAAATTCATTTTGAATCTTGATTGGTTTTAATTTATTGGCAATATCATTTAATTTATAGATATTGGCAATATCGATTTTTGTTAAATTTGTTGATTCCAAAATTTCTGGTTGCTTAAATTTTTGGAATTCAATATTTGGTAAGATCAGTGGTCTTCCTTTTATTAATTGGTTTTCGTTTCTGTATTTTCGATTTGCAACTGTTACTTCACATGACTGTGGAATTCTAATTAAAATCGGTTTACTAGTTCCAATATATTGACTAGTGCGGCATTTTGTGTGGACCATTTCAGTTTTGGCTGGCATCACCAGTAGTTGGTCTTGTGCGATTTGTTCGATTATTGATTCTTGCAGATTGATGTTAAACACAGGGCAGTTTTGTGGTTGAAAGCCCTCTGTGAGTCTAAGGGTGCAATTGTCATCGGTGGTGAATCGTTCTTGGCAGTAGTACGTTTCTTCTAATTGTGGGCAGGCTTCTTCATGGAACTGATTTTTCTGTAAGCTTCGTGCCAAAAAGGGGTATCGAGGTACGAAAATTTGGTTATTTTGGATAGTAGGTATTAATTGGTAAAATGTATATGTTTCGGGTTCAATAATTGGGACATGAATTGCAAAAATTAATTTTAAGTTTGAAAAAGTTATTTGTGTACCCAAAAATTGATAGTAAGTTAAGACATTATTAAAACTTGGAATTTGACTAGGTTTGTAAATTTTCTTTAAATATTCCATCATTCGAATCAGTTCAGTGCCTGAAATAATTGAGTTATGCAAAGTGTTTAATTTTGCAAACATTATTGCGTCTCCTAAATTATCGACAAAAGTAATAAGATTTTGGCAATCTAAATTGATTTGTGATAACAAATTTTGGAAAGTCAAATAGATATTTAAATCTCGAATTGTTGTTCCCATATAATTTTGTAATCTTTTTAAACTGTTTTCTAATTTATTTTGGTTACTACTAAGAACTGTTAAGGTTTTGTTATAATCTCGAATTAAGGTTTTTGATAACGAGATTTGTAAATTCATTTCTTGAACAATGGTTTTTTGATTTTTCTGTAAGTGAGATATTGCTTGTTCGTAACGTTCACCATCTTCGGAGTCGAGGGTTCCAAAAAGCCATTTATTAATTTTTCCGACAACATTAATTAAACCTCGTTTATTCCTGATAACAGGGTGCAAATTTAAAATTTTATTTTGAGTGGTTTGTATTAAATATTCCGTTCTCAAAAGTGAGCTTTCGGAAAGACTGTTTAAAGATATCGGATTTGTATTATTGTCTTTTAAAAAGTTTTGTTTAATCATTGAGAAATATTTTTTAATTTTTGAAAATTGATCGATTATTGATTGAAGATCAATATAATGCAAAAAAGTATGTTTTGTATAAATTTGTTTTGAGCTACCTAGTTGGATAGGAAGAAGGGGGTTATTTAAGGTCGTAATTTGCACGTCATCATTGCTGCTGACTACTATTAGTGACGTCATTATGACTGCTACTATGAGGGCGTTCCTCGGGAGTGTCATTTTGAACCTGTAAAGAAGATTTCTTTTTAGTTTTTGGTTTTCGCGCACTCGATTTATGATAAGTGCCTTTTGTGGTGAAAATCTTTTTAGGAGTTTGTCTCTTTACTGCGGTTTTTGTAAATTTGGGGGCATCTTTTGATCTCGATTTCGTTTGTATGTAGGCGTCAGAATGATTTAAGAAGTCTGGGGGGTCCGATCGTTTTTCGTTTACCTTGTTTATATTTTTCTCTTTAACTTGCTGGTTTGTTTCTTTTATTTTTTCGTATAACTTTTGAGTTGTTTCTTTGTGTTTTTGGACATAGTCTGAAACAATGGCTGCGTCCGATATGCTAAAGGGGTCGATATTACTTATGTGCCCTTTTACCACTTCAAAGGGGGTAAATTTATGTACAGAGTGAATCGAATTATTATAACCAAGGCATGCGCGTTGCATGAGTTGCTCTGCGCTTGATTTTGGATTTTCTTCCTTTAAACATCTAAATGCTTCAATAATGGAAGAATGGAATCTTTCCACGGGGCTATTTGAATTCGAATTTTTTGCGGTTCCTATGTGAAGTTGGATTTTGTGTAATTTGCAAAAATCTTGAACGTCCTTATTTTTAAATTCAGTTCCTGGGTCAACGGTTATTTTTAAAGGTAAGCCGTGGTGGCTTGAGAAGGTCAGTAATGCGTCTGTGACTGATGTACCGGTCAAGGTCTTTAAAAGGTACGCCTGGCCGTATCGAGAAAATGTGTCGTACAACGTTAAAAATATTTCTTTTGATATGCGAAATGAGTCAACATGTACATGATCAAAAGGTTTTGAACTCTTGGGCGTCAATTTAAATTTAATCACTGGAGGATCCCTATCGTATTTATTCCTTTGGCATGTTTCACAGTTGTTTACATATTCAGTAATGTCTTCGATCATTTTAGGCCAATAAAAATTTGAAGATATTGAAGTTTTCATTTCGTTAATGCCTCTATGACATGTTTTTGTGGTATGATACAGGGTGAGTTTTTCTTTTTGCTCTTCTCTTATCCCTACGTCTACTAATAATTTTGGGCAATGTATTATTTTGTAAGATGCATTTTTAAAGATATTTTGGACAGTTGTTGTAAATAATGGGGCCAAAATTGAGGTTCTAAAGAAAATACCGTATCGTTGTTTTGGTTCTAAAAATTCTTTTATAAATTTAATTATGTCTTGCTGTGCATCATTGGCAGTTAGTGTGACGTAATATCTCGTGTTTTCAAAGACTTTGTCAAATTTACATTGCATCTTATCTGTATCGCTAATAGTCATTATTATTTGATTTTTATATTGATTTAGAGGTCTTTCCGATATTGGTATTGCCAATATTGGTTCTTCAGCTGATGAGTGAACAGTTTCTCCATCTGAATTTTCATCCTGGGATTGATTATTTGATTGATTTGATTGATTTTTTGATATTCTCTTTGATTGATTTGATATTGATTGATTATTGTCATTATTATTGGTACTGGGTGATTCTTCTGGTTGGTTTTCAGGTTCTAGCGGTGTTACAAAGCTTTCTGGTCTGTCTAAAAATTCTTGTATGACATCATCGGAATCTCCCGCATTATTTTGTACTGAAGCCGTTTCCAAGGCATTGAGGTCTACTGGGTTTCTAGACAATGCGTCGGCTGCGTTATTGGATTTACCTTTTATATATTTTATTGAGAAGGTATATTCGTCTAATTTTAATCTCCAGCGTACGAGTCTCGAATTTGGTTCTTTTAAGTTCATAAGCCAAGTAAGTGGTTGATGGTCGGTATACACGGTGAATTCTCTACCAAATAAGTATGGTCGAAAATATTTACATCCCCATACTATTGCTAGACATTCTTTTTCGATCGTTGCAAAATTAATCTCTGCAGGGTTTAATGTTCTTGATGCATAACAAATTGGGTGTCCATTTTGTGACAAAATGGCCGAAATCGCATAATTCGATGCATCTGTCGTCATTTCAAACGGTTTAGTAAAATCGGGATATGCAAGTACTGGTTCTGAACATAAAATAGTTTTGCAAATATTAAAGCAGTCTACAAATTCTTTTGTGTGTTCCACTTTATTATTTTTCTTTAAGCAATTAGTCATTGGTTTTGTGATTTTCGCGAAATTTTTAATAAATTTTCGATAATAGCCTAATAAACCTAGGAATGATTTGATTTGTTTTTGGGTTTTTGGTATTGGAAATTTTGCTATTGCCTCTAGTTTCTTTTTATTTGGTTTAATTCCTTCTGTTGTTACAACGTGACCTAAAAATTCGCATTCTTTCTGTAAAAATTCTGATTTATCCAACTGAATTTTTAAGTTTGCGTCTCGGAATTTTTGAAAAATTAATTTTAGGTTATTTATGTGTTCGGTGAGGCTTGTACTGAAGCAAATACAGTCATCCATGTAAATCATGCAAATTTTGTTCTGTAGGTCTTTGAGGACTTCATCCATGGCTCGTTGGAAAGTAGAGGGTGCATTTTTAAGTCCGAAAGGCATTCTCAAATACTCGTAATGGCCATTTTCTACGTTAAAGGCTGTCTTCTGAATAGAGTCTGATTGCATTTCTATTTGATGAAAACCACTAGCGAGGTCTAAAGTGGTGAAATATTGAGCTCTACCTAATTTATCGAGTATATCTGATATATTGGGAATTGGATATCGATCTGTAATTGTTTTCTCATTGATTTTGCGGTAGTCTACTACAATTCTCCATTTTTGTCTTCCAGAGGCGTCCATTTTCTTTGGAACAATCCATATTGGAGATGACCAAGGACTGCATGATGGTCTAATAATATTTTTGTCAAGCATTTCTTGAATTTGTCGTCTGACCTCTTCTTTGTGTATGTATGGGTAGCGATATGACTTTGTATGTACCGGTATTTCATCGTTGGTTTTTATTTCATGTTTTACAGCGGAGGTGAAAGATAGTTTTTCTCCTTCTTTATAAAAGATGTCCGAAAATTCTCGACATAATTTGGTAATTTCTCTTTTTTCTTCTATATTCATGTGATCTGTTCTAATCAAGTGATCTATTTCCTTTTTTATTGATTGGTTTGATATTGGCATTGATTGATCTGATTGACTATAATTTTTAATGACCGATTCAAATGTAAACATTTCAAAATAATTTTCTTCGAAGGGTTGAACTCTTAGGGGTTGTTCGAAAGTAAGGGATAAATTTCGATCAGTGGGGTTTTGAATCTCTACGCATGCCCATCCATCTTTGGCATTTGTTATTATTGGCGGTATTAAAAAATTACCAATTTTATTTCCATTCGTTAATATTTCGCCCTCGTCTATAGAAACGGGTATTAATTTCAAAGCCTTTTCCTTGGGTCCTAATGCTACTGTTGAGCTTGTATCAAAACTTTGTCGATATATGAATGGTATTTTTACATTCGATCCAATCAATTGTTGGTTAATGATGTCCAGGTTGATTTCAAGTTGTCTAAGGTCGTTTATACCTATTACACCGTCGAAAAAATCGTGGAAGTCGAATAAAACGAACTTAATATATGTGTTACAATTAAATTCTGCGAACGCAGGGATTTCTGCTTCAAACTGTGTTTCGGTGCAACCTGTTGCCGTTTTAATTTTATTTTGTTTTCTAAAAATACAATTTGGAAAAAATTCTTCAGCGATTGATGGTCGAAGAACCGAACGACAACTTCCTGTATCGATTAATAATTTACATTTTGGATGTTTAATTTCGATATAAGGAAGTGCGCTGTTGCCAGAGCTATTTATTTCTACTAGGTTTGATTTTGTTTGGAGCTGACCTCTTGAAAATTTTCGGTTTTATTTTTAGTTTCCGAGATATTTAAATTTTGAGTTGAAGTTCCGGGATTTTGCATTTCATTTCCTTGATTTTGGTAATAAACATTAGTTTCATATGACTGATCGGTGTATGGGTTATAATCATCGCTATGGTACTGGTTATAATCATGGCTATCGTACTGATTATAATCATAGCTATTATATTGGTTGTAATCATGGTCATCGTATTGGGTATAATCATAGTCATTGTATTGGTTATAATCATGGCTATAATTATTTTGAGAAGATACATCATTCATGTGTAATTCTTCGAAATGAAATTGAGGTGGTTTAGGATAACGTTGCCAGTGTTGTGGTAGTTGACTTTGTTGGCTATGTACGCGTCTAAATGTATTATTAGATGTCACGGACATTGGGGTAGGTTTTGGTAATTGATCTTGTGGTGTATTTTTTGGTTTAAATACGTCTGGTTTGGGACCGAAAACTTGTTCACCTGTGAAAAACTTTTTTGGTGGCATTGGTCGTGGTTGAATATTTATTGGACCAGTAGGAAACCTATTTTGGTTAGCAAAATTTTGATTAGAGAAATTTTGATTTTGAGGTCGCTGCTGAAAGAAGTTTGAGTTTTGACCAAAATAATTTTGAGGTTGTCTTTGGAAATTATTAAACGGTTGACTTTGTTGAAAAATACCTGGGTTTTGAAAATTATTAAACGGTTGATTTGGTGAGCTAAAAATATTTCTATTAGGTACTTGTTTTGAACTTGAAGGGAAATTGTGATTGAGAACCGTATAATTTTTCGAAATTTTCGAGTTCGTTGACTTTAGTCATGGCTTCTTCTAACGAATCGGGTTTATTGAAAAACATATTGTCACGAATTTTACCTGTGCAATTTGCGATAAAAGTATTTAATGCAGTTTTTTCATATTCATTTTTCAAAATAGCAAATGTTTCGAGGGGTAGATTTTCTTGTCGAACCATTTGATTGATTGCGTTTGTAAGGTGCTTAAGCCGTGTACCAAAAGAAAAAAGATCTTCGTTTTTAAAAGGTTTGGTGCGAGCTAAATCTTGAATTAAGCATTCTTTATCTCTTCGATCAGAAAAACATTGTTTTAAAGCTTCCTTTAATTCGAAATAATTTTGTATATCACTTCTATTGCCTACCAATTTTTCGGCATTACCTGTCAATTAAGTGTCTCATTTCGTGCAACTGAATAGTCTTGTACTAACCTATCGCATTTGTTTAAGAAAATATTAAGAGTTTCATAACTACCATCATAAGGTCTTAAAGTATTTAACCTTGCCCTTAATAAATCCCATTCTATACATGGTGGTTGAGGTAGTGGCATAACATTACCTTCTTGATTTGCCATTTTTGACGGTCTTATAACGTTTGCAAAATTTTGAAACCGATATTCAAAATGTTTCGGTTGTTTTTTCTCTGTTTTTGATTTAAACTGATTCGAAAATACACTACTTAAAGAATCCGAATCAGAATCACTGTCTGAGCTCATAAAAATTACAAAAAATAAATTTTTAAATGTTTTTTAATACTAATTTCTTTTTTCAAAATTCTAAAATTCAGTTTTCGATTTTTGTTGAATTTTATTTATTTTTGTTTTTCCTATTCTATTATTAACCTAGTTGATCGCAATTGATCTTGCCCTAAATCTATTGATCCCAATTGATCTTGCCTAAATATAGTGATCCCAATTGATCTTGCCTAAACTAATGATCCCAATTGATCTTGCCTAAAAGTAATGATCCCAATTGATCTTGCCTAAACTAATGATCCCAATTGATCTTGCCTAAAATTAATTGATTGCAATTAATCACGCCCTAAAATTATCTCTACCGAAATCTTACACGATCTAGGAAGAGGCGAAAAGGAAAATTTGGCACTTACGATTTTTGTGGTCTTCTTGCGTCGTGGTTGCTTTATCGCTGTGGCCCAAATTAATCCTTCCCCGATTCACCAACAGAGAACTGCGACTTGTCACTGTTAAAGTTCTTTTTGCGTTTTAAAGAGTTGAAACTCACGAACCGATTAAAGTTTTTGTTTTTTAACCGATACTAAACGCATCCGCACGACTGCGCCAGTTAAGTATTAACTTTAGAGTTAATTGTTTTTAAAAAATTTTATTTTGCGTAATAACTTTAAAGTAACAATAGTACGATCTTAAGTCTACAGAAGCTTTGCTGGGAATGGTTTAATTTTCTCCTAACAATTCATATAATAGTAAAAAAGTGCAAAGTTAGCAAACACGTGTGGTTATAAAAATGCTTATCTAATATAATAAAAATAAATTATGTGAATATAACTCGCCGGACCAAAAAGTTATTTTTGAGAATATTGTTTTTCCTACCACCGGTGAGATGCAAAGTGCGTTACACCTTCTTATCAAACGCGTGCAAGGTTCTTGTTTTTCTGAGCTTTTTTCCGCGTTATCTAAGGATAAACCAATACCGAAACCTTTGCGAAAACTTTCACCTTTTCTTGATGAGAATACTATCATTAGAGTCGGTGGCAGATTACAAAAATCTGACCTTTTGTCTTATTCTGCAAAACACCCCGTCTTACTTTCGAGTGACCATCGTTTAACTACTCTTCTTATCGAGTCCGCTCATCGACAATATCTTCATCCTGGGTTTAAAACATTACATAATCTGCTTTTACAGCAATTTTGGATATTATCTGCCAGACGGGCAATTCAAAGAACCATATCCAAGTGCTTGCAATGTTTTAGAATCAACCCTAAACCCTATAGACCGCCCATAATGAGTTCACTTCCCGCTCATCGAATCAATCAACTAAAACCTTTTTCGAGTGTAGCTATCGACTTTTGTGGACCTTTCTTTGTGATTCCTCATCGTTACCGTGGTTGTAAAGCTTTCAAATCGTATGTCTGTGTGTTTGTCTGTACGGCCACACATTGCGTGCATTTGGAATTAACCATGGAACTGTCCACCGAAGGGTTCGTAGGTGCATTCCATCGATTCATTTCCAGACGCGGAAGCGTGACGCAATGCTGGTCAGATCAAGGCAGTAATTTTATAGGGTTTCGTAACCAATTACTGGATTACGCAAGAAGTGCTGCCACCAGACTTTCTATTCGTTGGCATCTGGGACCTCCTCTCAGTCCACATTTCAATGGCCTGGCAGAAGCTGGCGTCAAAAGTTTTAAAACTCACTTTGTACGAGTTGTCGGCGACCAGAAGTTGTCTATCATGGAGATGTCCACCCTTACCTGTCGCATAGAAGCCGTACTTAATAGTCGCCCTTTATCTTCTGCCTCTTCAGACCCACACGATCTTCAACCTCTTACCCCTGGGCATTTTTTGACACTTGAACCCCTTAATTCAGAAATTCCGGAGTCAGATTTGTCCGAGGTTCCCCTAAATCGGCTCTCGAGATGGCAACTAATCCAAAAACTACATAATGATTTTTGGAAACGGTATTCTATAGAGTATTTGCATACGCTACAACAGCGACACAAGTGGACTGATTTGTCCCCAAATATCAAATTAAATGATTTGGTTATCATAACAAGTGATCACATTCAATCGCCTTTGAAATGGCCGGTCGGTCGGGTCATCGAACTGCATCCCGGCGGGGACGGTCAGGTGCGTGTTGCGACGGTAAAAACGGTTACCGGTGTTTATAAGCGGCCAGTTGTAAAACTGTGCCTCTTGCCAAATTAAAAGTAATTTTAATTTTCTACCTTTTACCGGGTATTACAATAGGTTTTTTATTTTTAATTTTTTTTGAATTTTTTGTTTGTTTGTTTTGCCTTTTTTCGGGATTTCGTTATATCTAAATAAACTTACGATACTTATCTGTTTTCATTCATTTATATTTATCGGTCGATTCTTTTTCTTATATCTATATCTGAACAAGTTTCCCAACTTGTTTTTATTTTTGTAAATAATTATATTCTCTAATTTTCACTTAAAATTCGAGAAGCTATCTCTCTTAGTTTTTAAATATTTTTGGGTTACATTTTCTACGCTTACAAGCGTTTTTAGAATATTACTTTGATTTACTTTACGCTATATCTTTCCATATTTTAAATTTAAACTTCGCGCGCTTCTTCCAGCAATGAAGGATTTGAGATAAGCGGCTAAATTCGGCCTAGCAGACGAAAACGCCGATTGTCTGCGCGAATACACAGAACACTCAACCACGCTCCACGTGCAAGGAAAGTCACCGCACCGCTATTATTTTATATTAAAATTGTGGAAACTATTAATTTTACGCTTTAGTTTATTAGATATTAGTGTTTGGAACATTTTGAACTATAGAACAATGGAGAGTCTGGTACTTCGCGTATAATCGGGCTGGCCAGCCAAGTAGCTACAAAAGACATCTAATGGTAAGTCGTTTCTTGATAATTTTTCATTGCTGCGCTATTTTTAGTATTTAAGTTTTTAGGCTCTTTTTTCCCTGTTGGAGCCCTGTGGAAAGATACAGTCCCTCTTAACTCCCCCACGTTTTTCTCGAGCTATCTCGAGTGGTCCTTCGGTATATTTTATTTTCTACAGAAGGCCTAACCTCACCAATATCTGTCCGGTTGAGATTCTAAATTTGTGTGTTTTGGAGGGCAGTTATGTTAGCTCCCGCTAAATTTCGCGGTTGTTTATATATATTTTTAAAAACACACAACTGTATGAAGGACAAAGCGCATTCCGCGTATTTGGACATGCGCACCAACAACCAGTGAGATCCTTGTCAATCGCCTAGAGAAAAAGGCGTGTTAATTTCGTTCTCCAACTATTTCAAATATCTACACCTGAAAGTGCTCGATTTTTGTGTACTGAAGCATAGAACTAGAAACTTCAACCCTTCAGCTACGTGGTGACATCATTAGATCCATCAGGGGCCCCTAGGAAGTGGAGAATTTGGCTGCAAAAGGGGTGAGTGCATTTGTCTGATTACCGTTGTGTGTCAACAATAATTTTCCTATGGACGTTTAGATAATTTCGTAATTTCATATCAATATTTATGTTTGTTCGCGCTATCATTAATTAAAATATTTACAGTCCACTGCATTTAGCGTTTTTTCTATCCGTGGACTAACAGACCTATATTTTCGAAATCCGTATTGCTTGTCGTTGATAATTTTGTACTTTTCCAAGTACTTGGTTAGGTGATTGTTCACAACTCTTTCCATTACTTTTGATATCACCGGAAGTAGAGCAATTGGTCTATAGTTTAACGGATCTGTCTTTTTTCCTTTCTTTGGAATGGGTTGTACTGCGGCAGACTTCCATGATGATGGATATACTCCTTGCCTATAAGATAAATTGAATAATTTTGCGAGAGTTGGGGTGAGTTCGCTAGCACAATTTTTGAGTACTATCGCGGGAATGCCATCTGGACCCATTGCTTTGTTTGTATCCAACTTTTTAAGGGATTTTCGTATTTCTCTGTGACAAAAGGGTACCTCTGGCATACTGTGGGAAACCCTTTCAATGAACGGTGGAGTTTTTCCATTTGGCACTGTTAGGTTTGAGTTGGAGGAAAAGATTTTGGCCAGCATATTGGCTTTTTCCTCTGATGTTGTGGCTAAGTGAGTATCTTTATCTGTAAGTGGTGGTATGGATGACTTGGTGAAGTTTGATCCAACGGCTTTTGCAAGAGACCAAAAGGACCTAGAACTACTTGGACAATTCAGCAACCTGTTTTTTATTCTTTGATTGTATGTTTCTTTGGCGGCGTCAATAGTAATTTTACAACTATTTCTGGCTTCTATAAATTCTGTGTGGTTTTGAGCGGTTTGTTGTCGTTTCCAAAGGTTATATGCTCTGTGTTTTTTCTGTACAGCCGTTTGACACTGGCTGTTGAACCAAGGTTTTGCATTAGCTCTGCGTTTTATTGTATGTGGGATATATGCATCCATTCCAGATAAGATTACTTTTGTTATTTCATTACAGCAAATAGTGGGATCAGCTGTTTTAAAGCAAACCTCTTGCCATGGAAAATCCAGGTAAAACTGTTTAAGGTCATTCCATTTTGCCGATTTATAGTGCCACATTTTACGAGGAAGTGATTGTTGGCTTGGCGGTATGAACATTTCGCACTTTGTTTTTATAAGTTTATGATCGGATGAACCAAGTGGGGGATCTACTTGAATTGTGTACAAGTCAGGATTTGTAGTTAGGAACATGTCTAAAAGCGCTGCAAATTCACCCCTTTCTGAGATACGGGTAGGTTCATCGACAAGCTGCGTTAGACCACAACTTATGGCAAAAGCTTCTGCTTCCCTGCCTTCATTATCTGTTTTGTTGTGGTGTTTTAGCCAGGGTATATTGTGGACGTTGAAATCGCCTAAAAAAACAATTTCCGCATGTGGATAGCTAGACTGTATACTATCACAGTATTCGGATAATGTCGCAAAAAAGTTTTGATACTCGGTGTTACTAGGCGGTCGGTAGAGGCAGCAAATGAACTTGGTCGATGACTTTGAGGTGAATTTCAGCCATATGATATCGAGGTTCGCTGGTTCTAGCTTCTCCTCTCGATGACATGAAAGGTCATTTTTAATGTACACACAGATCCCAAAATATGTCGAAATCGGTGGTGTAGGTCATAGCCGGGATAAAGATAGTTCACAATAGGTGTTGCAGAACTGATTTTAGTTTCAGTGAGAACAAGGATGTCAGGTCTTTGTTCTTCAAGATGTTGGTGAACTGAATTCATGTTGGTACTTAATCCTCTTATATTACTAAAATCAATTCGGAGTTGAGTTTTTGGTCTTCTTTTAATATCTTTGCATGAGTGACCCCCAGTAAGTAAATATATCGTGAAATATACATTGCAATGGTTTCTTTGTACCTACATAAATGTAATTAAGCCCATTTACCGGAATTCAACAAAGTTAAAAAAATAACAAAAATAATAATAATTGTGACAAACTTGATGGATTCAGGAAAAAGTTTTTTCTTGGTTTAGTGTTGTGTTTTAGACTAAAAAAAGCTTAAAAAAATTAAATAAATAAAAGCAGAAATAAATAAATGCAAAGTAGTTATACTAACACAATGAAAAAAAAAACAAATAATATATAAAAGTAAAAAAAAGTAATGAAATATTCTTGAAGACCAGTTTCTAGTTAAGTATCTATTTATTTATTATAATTTTGGATAATTTTGAAGTAACCAAGTGCATATTTATTTTTTTTCAATAATTTTTTTTGACATTGTGTTTGAGTTCAGATGGTAGCAGGTTAAAGTGTTCTTTTCCAATATATGTATAGCAGCTTTGACCAATTGTTTTTTGTTTTCTTGGTAATCTATTTTCCACAACAAATCTTGTGTCAGGAATATGTGGGATTTCTGGAAACAGTAGATTATTTTGACCTAGATAGAGAACAGAATATTTATAATAGAGTTAGTTGTCTTAAACTGAGTAAGTTTGTGTCTTTGTACAAATTTTGAGTTTTTCTAAACATTACGCAAGTTTTCTTTGAGCATTTGCTGAGTTTTCCCAACATTTTCAGTTTTCCAAAAATTTTCCTAGTTTTTCTGAACATTTTCCGAGATTACCGAAAATTTTCCTAGTTTGTCCGAGCATTTCCCGAGGTTTTTTGAACATTTTCAAAGTTTTCGGAAAATTCTTTGAGTTTTTCTAAACATTTTCCGAGTTTTTCGAAAATTTCTCGAGTTTTTTTGAACTTTTACAAAGTTTTTCTAAACTTTTCTCGACTTTTTTAAACATTTTCTGTGTTTTTCCGAACATTTCCCCAGTTTTCCAAAAAGTTTCCTAGTTTTTCTGAACATTTTCCGAGATTTCCGAAAATTGTCCTAGTTTTTCCGAGCATTTTTCGTGGTTTTTTGAATATTTGTAAAGTTTTCTGAAAATTGTCCGAGGTTTTTTGAAGATTTTCCGAGTTTTTCGAAAATTTCTCGAGTTTTTTCGAACATTTGTAAAGTTTTTTTAAAACTTTTCTCGAGTTTTTTTAACATTTTCCAAGTTTTTGCGAACATTTCGCAAGTTTTATGAAAATGTATGTTTCCGAACATTTCCCAAACATTTTCCGGGGTTTTCCTGACATTTCCCATGATTTCCGAAAATTTCTTGAGTTTTTCCAAAAAATTCCTGAGTTGTCCGAAAATTTTTAGCAACAGGTTTAAGGACTGTACATGTGTTTCTGGCGTTAACTCTTGGAAGGCAGAAAATATATCTACTTTTTCTTACCTACATATCTATGCAATCCACTGGGCAAGACGCGTCCACCCCTGACGAAGGTTGCATGTATACTGAAAGCAGTGATTGAAAGATTTTTCCAAATGATTTTGTATTAAATGAAATATCGGCAACACTGCACTATGGAGGCAGAAACGCTTCCTCTCTCTTTTTTCCTATGTAAATTATTGCATAAGAAAAAAAAGACAGAGCTAGCATTCCAGTTCATGTGGTTACCTGCTATTACCAAACGAATAGGGAAATCAGCGCCCTCACCGGTCGTCACCGGCTGCGTTCAAAGGTGCCGAGTGCGTGAATTTTAGAGTATGCTATTAGCCTAATGTAAATTGACTGTCTACTATATTATACTAGTTTCTGCTTAAAGTAAAGGCCGTCATCACAGCTGTTTTCGAATCGCCCTTAGTCAAACCAATTTTTGCTTGTATTTATTTTTTTTAGCTTTATACTTTAAAAACTTACCATTTTAAAAATGGCTAAAAATACAAACATGTTGCGTTTGTGTTTCTCTATGTAAGTATGTAATAAAAAACATAACATTAAATTAAAATCCTGAAAAATCACTATTATGTGTATTTTTTTAACTGAACATTCAAACGGACTACAGACCAAAGCTAATTTTTTCCGCAATTATGTGTATGTTTTTAACCGAACATTTGAACGGAATACAGACCGAAGAGAAATTTTTCATGATTGAATTTAACCCAGGAATGAGAATAAATTGAACGACGCGCTACGAAATCCGGCCGGTATTGGGATTCTTATCCAAGCTCTTCTGAAAACGGCAGCGGCCATTTATTAAGTCCCCGACTGTACATGTCCGTACCACACCAGTTGCTTTGTTCTTATATCATCCACTAAAGTACGTTCCCCCACTGTCATAATTTCTCTTATTCTTTGATTTGTAACTTTCTCTTTTGGATTTCCCTGCTGCTCTTCTCCAATAGTCCATCTCCGTAGCGGAAAGCATTTTTTCTGTTCTATCCTTGATTGGCCATACTTCTGAGCCGTATGTAATAATACTTTTTACAATGGTGTTATATATAAGCTTTTTGTTATGTTTTGATATACTTTGGTCTCAAATTATTCCATCTAATAAAGTTATTGCTTTTCTTCCTTGTACGTTTCGATCTTTTATAGCTTTGTCTAGTGTTCCGTCAGCTGTAATTTTTAGAGTATTTATGCTCATCACAGGACTGAATTCGCTGCCCGGTATTTAAGATTAGATCCTGTTTCATTCCACCGATACACATATACTCTGTCTTATTAAGATTAACCTCTAGTCCCCACTTATTGTACTCTTCTATTAGTTTTCGTGTCATATATTTTTTGGAATTTTCTCTTCCACACTTTAAGGACTTGTTCCAAGTATATCTTGAAGAGCGTAGGCGAGATACAGCAACCTTGTTTAAGACCTTTATTTACTTGAAAGCCTTTGGTTAGTTTTGCTTTTATTTTAACTTTTGCCTTACTATTGCGGTATAACTCTTTGATGGCCTTAATCAGTTGTACGCTTATGTTTGTGTTTTCCAACGCTTTCCAAAGTAGATTTAGTGGTATACTATTATATGCCTTCTGCAAATCGACGTAAAGCAGATGCAGCTCTTGTCCGTATGCCATTTTCTTTTCAATAACTTGGGTTACACAAAAGAGATGATCTGAAGTCGATCTACCCGCCCTGAAACCAGCTTGTTCTTCTGCCTCCATATCTTTATATTCGCTCTCCACTTTATTTCCTTATTATTGTTACAAATTTAAGTTATTTAAATTTTATAATTGGAATTTATTTAGGTTTAGTGTAGTATTAGGTTGATTTATCTTAAGGTTGTATTCTTAGTCTAGGTTTTAGTTGCGTTATCTGTGACTTGCGGTCCAAATAATACGAGAACTTTCCGGACGTCGAAGGCTGCCGGAAAGTTCGAGAGAGATGGACGATCCTCATATATAAGGCCGGACGTCGTGCATCAGTCAGTCAGTCACAGATAACATACTGTAGTGGTCGTGAGATATTAGTGGTGAATTATTAGTAAGTTGGAGTGCGTGTTTTTGTACATAATTTGTGGAAATAAATTGACGTATCGTTTTCAACAATTGCGAGTTTTTAATTTGTCGTTGTGAATCCGTAACAATTGGTGTCAGAAGTGAGATTAAAAGAAATAAATAGTGCAAAGACTATCCTTACACAGTACCACCGGCTAGGACAATTAAAAAGAAGAACAGTAAGTGATTTTGCCAGAATATTCGGAACTGAATAGTGCAAAGACTACCCTTACATATTACCACCGGATAGGACAATTGGACAGAAAAACAGTAAGTGATTTTTCCAGAATATTCGAAGAAGTTCGATATTGTTTTATTCAAAAACTAAAAGAGATATTTAAGAACCGACTTCGACATTAACTTTACAGTCCAAAAATTGATAATTAGAGAGATTTTCTAGAATATTCTATAACATTCTACGACGTTCTATTCAAAAACTAGAAGAGATATACAAATACCGACTTCGACATTAGATTAGCAATTTTAAAAGTAAGAATCAGAAATAATTTCTAGAACATTCCATCACTTTCTACGACGCTCTATTCGAAAACCAGAAGAAATATCCAAAAAGAGACTTCGACAAAAGCTTAGTAATTTCAAAAGTAAGAACTAAAAAGAATTTCTAGAAGATTCCATAACATTCTACGACGTTCTATTCAAAAACTAGAAGAGATATACAAATACCGATTTCGACATTAGTTTAGTTATTTCAAAAGTAAGAATTAGAAAGAATTTCTAGAAGATTCCATAACATTCTACGACGTTCTATTCAAAAACTAGAAGAGATATACAAATACCGACTTCGATAGTAGCTTAGTTATTTTAAAAGTAAGAATTAGAAATTATTTCTAGAATATTCCATAACATTCTACGACGGTCTATTCGAGAACCAAAAGAGATAATCAAAAAGTGACTTCTACATTTGCCTAGTAGCAGAAAGAGTAGCATTTACCAGTATATTCCAGAACATTCCATTAGGTTCTATTTAAGAATTGGAAGAGACATTCAAAAACCGACTTCGACATTCGCTTTATAGACTTCGACATTCGCTTTGTAGATAAAATAGACGTTTTAAGTGATTTATCACGAAGTTGATGCTTACTAGACAAAGATCGGCCAAGATGGAAGATTTAACTAAAATGATGCAGGCTCTAGCAGCTCAAATGGCTCAAAACCACAACGATATGAAACACACCATGGACGACATGAAACACACTATTGAACAAAACCAGAACGATATGAGACAGACATTAGATGGCATGCAAGAAAACTTCAATCAGATAAAGAGCAACTCCGAACAGCTGAGAGAAGAGTTCAAAGCAGCAACTGAAGATCTTAAGGAAGAAATAACTCAAGGAATGCAGAATGTAGAAGAAAAGGTACAAAACCAATTGCAGAATGTAGAAGAAACGGTACAAAACAAATTGCAGAATGTTGAAGAAAAAGTGGAGACCAAGCTACAGAATGTAAGAGAAGAAGTTTTTCAAACAGTGGAAGAAAAGCTCCAGGATGTGTCAAAACAGCTTATACAGCTCCAAAAAGAACACAACAAAATGAAAACTCAGGGATGTGTTGTGAATTCCAACCAAAACATTAAGCCTCCAAATTTCGATGGTACGTCTTCCTGGTCTACTTATAAACAACAGTTTGAAGCTGCCGCTGCTGCAAATGGTTGGGATGATGAGGAAAAAGCTAGAGCATTGTTAGTAGCTCTACGAGAACCTGCTCTGGGACTTTTACGGTCCATTCCAGTCGAGCAAAAACAGAATTATAACGCTCTAGTGGCAGCGTTAGAAAGAAGGTATGGAGACGAACACTTGCGAAATTTACATTGGTCAGAATTAAATATTCGTCAACAAAAGCCAGGAGAATCATTACAAGAGTATGAAGCAGATATCAGGAGGCTGATGTATTTAGCTTACCCAGAAATGCCAGAAAATTACAGAGATCCCTTCACGGTAGATCGCTTTATTAACGGATTACGAGACACGGACTTACTTCGTCGAGAACGCTTCAATAATAGCAGTGAAGTGTTGATTCGAGCCCTTGAAATCGAATCATCAAATAATATGTCCAGGCCAAAAGTAAGAGCTGTTGCAATTCAGGAGGGAGAAGAAATGAGCAATGGACATGAGGTCAACTCAAAAACGCTAAACCAAATGTTTCAATCACTGATAGAGAAGATTGACTCTTTGAAAGAAAGCAGACGATCCCCTCCAAATGTAAAGTGTTTCAGATGCGGACGTACAGGGCATATCCAACGCGATTGTCGCGTCCAAATAAGGTCTCGCTCGCCATCTAGCGGGACAGAGTACCGAAGAAGAGATCAGGAAAACTAAAACTAGTCAACGCAGAGGGGCGGGTGTTGGCTAAAGGGAATGTAGCCCCCAAAATTTATTCAATTAAGAGCTTAAAAGATACTGCTGACAGTCTTAACATCGACGGACTTATAAATGGAAGACAAGTTAACATAACAGTAGATACTGGTGCTGCCATATCATTGCTTAAGTTCAAAATTGCAACGAGATATAAAATTCGACCAACAGAAAAGAAAATAACACTTAAGACTGTGATTGGAGAATCCGCAGACGTGTTGGGGCAGACAGACATAGACCTACAGCTGGGAAGATTAAAGATTCGCCACACTGTATTGGTTGCCGAAATAGAAGATGAATTTATTTTGGGAATGGACTTGATAAGTAAACATGGATTTGCGTTTGATAATAAACTTAATACCCTAAGATTTGGGAACGAAGAGTTCATTTTGTCAAATAGTCACATCAATAAAGAACCAATTAAGGTGGTGGCATTATGCACAACAAGACTAGTCGGTAACAGTGAGACCATAATTTTTGGGAGGCTGGAAAGTAAAACATCAAGCTGCGTCGGACTCATAAGCCAACAAAACACACCCAACACCTACCTCGTTGCAAAATCACTAGTTAAAACCAAGACATCCCGATTAGAGTCGCCAATATTTTCCCAAATAGTGTCAAAATTAATAAGGGGGAGGTGGTAGCATTATTTGAACCAGTACAGAAAGTAACAAGATGTTCGGTTCGGTTCGGTTCGCCAACTTCCGAGGATACAAGCAAGTTACCAATGGAGGTACTTCAGCAATTTGAGTCAACTTGGCAACATCTCACTCCAGAAGAATTTAGTAAAGCGAGAGAGTTTATAGAAGAACAAAGTAATATCTTCGAAACTAGGAGTAGTTCGGGACGCACAAACCTTATTCAACATGCTATCAACACTGGCGATGCCCAACCGATAAGACAACCCCCAAGAAGACTACCAATGGCCAAGCAAGAAGAAGTTCACAATCTCATTAATAAAATGCTCAGCGACGGTGTTATTGAAGAGTCATCAAGTCCTTGGTCATCTCCTGTGGTGTTGGTCACTAAAAAGGATGGAAGTACTAGATTTTGTGTCGACTACAGGAAACTTAACGATGTGACCAAGAAAGATAGTTACCCACTGCCAAGAATAGACGACACATTAACAACGTTGGCAGGATCATATTGGCTTTATACTCTTGACCTGAAAAGTGGGTATTGGCAAGCAGGAATCTATGAAAGAGATAAAGAAAAGACTGCATTCTCTGCTGGAAGTGGACTTTATCAGTTTAATGTGATGCCATTTGGCCTGTGCAATGCCCCAGCTACATTTGAAAGACTAATGGAAGTCGTTCTACGAGGCCTTACTTGGAAAACCTGCCTAGTCTCTTTGGATGATGTCATAGTAATGGGGAAATCATTTCAAGATCATCTAGATAATTTACGAGAAGTATTCTCAAGAATCAGGAACGCAAATCTTAAATTGAACTCAAAGAAATGTTTTCTGTTCCAAGAAAAAGTTGAGTTCCTGGGTCACGTCGTTTCCCGAGAAGGCATCCATACCGACGAAAAGAAGTTACAAGCAATAAAAGAATGGCCTCAACCTCGTGACAAACATGAATTGAGAAGCTTTTTGGGTCTGTGTACATACTACAGACGATTTGTAGAAGGATTCGCCAAAATAGCGTCTCCATTACATAGACTTACAGAAGATAAAGCTTCTTACAAATGGAATACCGAATGTGAACAAGCATTTAGAAGACTAAAAGCAGCATTATGTTCTAGTCCGATTCTTGCATATCCCATTCCAAAAGGAAAATTCATATTAGATACTGATGCGAGCAACGATGGCATAGGAGCAGTACTCTCCCAAGTACAAGATGGAGAAGAACGGGTCATCGAATTTTTCAGCAAGAAGCTATCCAAACCAGAGAAAAAATATTGTGTTACTAGAAAGGAGCTCCTAGCCATAGTTAAATCCGTAGATCACTTTCACAAATATCTCTACGGACAAGAGTTTCTGATTAGAACGGATCATGCTGCGTTACAGTGGCTCATGAAAATGAAACAACCTGAGGGGCAAGTCGCGAGATGGATAGAAAAGCTACAACAATACCATTATCAAATTAAGCACCGAGCGGGAAGGGTGCATAATAATGCAGATGCATTGTCCAGAACACCTTGCCCTGAGGATTGTAAACATTGCAGGAAAATTGACCAGAAAGAAGGAATTACCTACGTGCGCCAGATAAAGTTAGAACCAGATGAAGAATGGATGTCGGCTTCGATTAGAACCACACAACTTAACGACAAAGATGTAGGACCTATCTTGCGATTGAAAGAAGAGAACAAGCCACGACCATCATGGCAAGATATCGCAAACCAAGGGGTGATATTCAAATCACTGTGGGCACAATGGGATTCACTGATAGTAGAGGAAAACATCCTTAAACGTGCCTGGGAAAGTGCCGATGGCCTTACTGTGGTTAATCAAGTAGTGGTTCCTAGGAGCATGGTAGACAATATAATGGCCGAATGCCATGGTGGAAAATCAGGCGCGCACCTAGGCATAAATAAAACCATGGACAAAATTCGAAACCGATTTTATTGGGTCAATTACTTTCAAGATGTGAAAAACTGGTGCCGCCGATTTTCGACTTGTGCAGCCAGCCAAGGTCCCAAAACAAGGTCCAGAGGTCAAATGAAACAATATAACGTAGGTCTACCATTCGAACGCATTGCTATTGATGTGGCCGGACCATTTCCAGAAACTAAAAAGGGCAACAAATACATCCTTGTTGTCATGGATTACTTTAGCAAATGGCCAGAAGTTTTTGCTTTGCCTAACCAAGAGGCCACTACAGTTGCGGAAGTTCTGGTAAATGATGTTTTCAGCCGATTTGGCATTCCTTTGGAACTACATTCAGATCAAGGAAGAAACTTTGAATCGAAGCTCTACCAGAATCTCTGTGACCTTTTAGGGATACATAAAACACGGACTACGGCTTTACACCCGCAGTCAGATGGCATGGTTGAAAGATTTAATAAAACAATAGAAGAACATCTGTGCAAAGTTGTTGATGAGCACCAAACAGATTGGGACCAATATATTCCATTGTTTTTGATGGCCTATAGAACCGCCATTCACAATACGACAGGAGCTACTCCATCTAGTATCCTGTTTGGTAGAGAACTGCGTTTACCATGTGATATCATGTTTGGTTTACCTGAAGAAGAACACTTAGAGGTTAATGACTATGTCGAACGTTTAAGGCAAAAGCTGCACAATATCCATGAAGTGGTTAGAGAGCGAATAGAAATAGCCAGTGACCGCATGAAAGCGAGATATGACCTGAAAGCAAACTCTTCAGGGTTCAAAGAGAATGATCAAGTCTGGCTATACAATCCTCAACGCAGGAAAGGAAGATCACCTAAGTTGACACCACCATGGGAAGGGCCTTATAAAGTTGTTAAGAGAATTAATGATGTAGTCTACCGAATCCAGAGAAGCCCGAAGTCCAAGATGAAAGTTGTTCATCTAGACAGACTAAAACCTTACCTGGGAAATGTTGATCGGGACGATCAAACCTGAAGAGGAGGATAGTGTTACAAATTTAAGTTATTTAAATTTTATAATTGGAATTTATTTAGGTTTAGTGTAGTATTAGGTTGATTTATCTTAAGGTTGTATTCTTAGTCTAGGTTTTAGTTGCGTTATCTGTGACTTGCGGTCCAAATAATACGAGAACTTTCCGGACGTCGAAGGCTGCCGGAAAGTTCGAGAGAGATGGACGATCCTCATATATAAGGCCGGACGTCGTGCATCAGTCAGTCAGTCACAGATAACATACTGTAGTGGTCGTGAGATATTAGTGGTGAATTATTAGTAAGTTGGAGTGCGTGTTTTTGTACATAATTTGTGGAAATAAATTGACGTATCGTTTTCAACAATTGCGAGTTTTTAATTTGTCGTTGTGAACCCGTAACATTATTTTACCGTATATTCTGCTTAGCGTACTAGTCACAGATATACCTCTATAATTGTCACATATATCTTCCCTTCCCTTTTTGTGTATTGTGGATATATATGACGTTTTCCACTCAGTTGGTACTACAGTTCCATTTAAATATTTTTGGAAAAGATTCCGTAATCTCCAAAACAGTTCTTCAGTGCCATATTTAATAAGTTCGGCTGGGATATGTCCGGGTCCGGCAGATTTACCGCTTTTTAAGGTTGTACACACGTTTTTGACCTCAGAGATTGTGAGGGGTACTGGAGATCCCATCGTTCTAATTATATTGTCTCTTGCGTCTTCCTTGCATTCTGCTCTATCTTCAGTTAAAAGTTTTTTAAAATGCTCATCCCATGCTTAGTCTGGTATTGGTGAAATGATATCTCTGCATGTTTCTTTTTTAATCGATCTTATAGTTTTCCAGCTTTCGGTACTTCTCCTACCTCCTAAGTAAGAATCTATTTTCTGGCACTTTTGCGTCCACGAATGATTTTTCTTATCACTGATCATTCTTCTCACCTTTGATTGCGCGATTTTGTATTCTTGTCTGCTTCTATCTGTCTTTTGGGATAAGTAGGTGTGATATAATTTCCTTTTTTCCTCTATTTCTCTTTCAATCTCAGCATCCCACCAGTATGGTTTTCTTCTTTTAGAAGTTTCTTCCACTAATCCTAGTGCTTCTTTTGCAGCTTGGTGGATGCTTAATGTAATACATTCGTATTCCTCATCTGGGGTTTCACCTGAACTTGTATTAAGTTTTTCGTTCAGTCTCTTTTTATATAAGTTTTTTTACGCTGTCATGTTCTAGGCTGGGTAGATTATATTTACAGTGATCAATTTCTTCAATCACTGTATCATCAAGATGTTGTTGATGTAGGCTTCGGCCTTGATAAGGAAAGAGAATTTTGGACTCCAGAAAATAGTGATCACTTCCGCATGTTGATCCACGCTTTGTTCTGACTCTTGAATTTTTAGTTTTGTCTTTTGTTTAGTGATAAGATAATCAATGACGGATTTCAGGTTTTGGTGAGGGTTTGGTCCAGGTATATTTGTGTATTTCCTTATGTTGAAAAAAACCGTTTTGGATTTTTAGGTCTAATTGCTCACATACTGTAATTAGCCGGTTTCTATTGTCATTAACAACATTTTCTCCATATTGGCCAACTGTCAGATCATTAACTCTGTTACCGGTCCTACTATTTAAATCTCCCAATATGACAATTTCTCTAGATGTACTTACTGCTGATATTTCATTGTATATTTCTTCAAAAAAATTGTCTTTCACGGCTACATTTGCATCATCGTTATATGCATGGAATCCAAAAATCGTAAGTCTCATTCCTTTTATTGTTATATTCATTTTAATTAGCCTTTCATTGACTGCTTCCCAGTTAGTGATAAATTTTCTAAATCTTTTGTTGACCAAAATAGATACTCCTTGTTGAGCATGTTTTTCTTTTGCCACTCCGCTATAGAAATGGTCATATTGTCCTAGATTTTTAGATCCTTTTCCTTTCTTTTTCGTTTCTGTTAATACACCTACCTTCATTCTGCTGCACTCATGTACTATTTCGTTAACTTTTCGACCCATTCCTTGCACGTTCCATGTACCAAAAATCATATTCCTGTTTCTTTGCTTGGTTTGTCTTAGCTTTTTCTTTTCTTTCCGAGACGTTTGATTGGGTTTTTTAACAGTGTACGTTTTTTCCGAGTATCAGAGAGTTAGTCTGATGCCCCAACCCCCAACCTGGAGGACCAGGTGATTTTTGATCGCGGTTTTCTTCCCCTGGCCTTTGACGATTCCAACGCCGGTACTACAAGGCAGTAGTCTTTTATACTATCCCTGGGAAAGGGACTCTATACAGGTGCTAACTCTCCGGGTCGGAGAGTACCTGGAATCTACGGAGGGCAGGGGTATACCCGTACCCGCTTTTAAATTAAAAGGACTAAATAAAAAGTCCGAAATTCTCATCCCAACTTGGTAGCGGCCATTTAATTAGTCCGTGTCTGTACATACCTTGTTTTGAAATTTGATTCTGTTACCTCAATAATATTTCAATCAATCAATCAAGAGTCCATTAACAGTGTAACGCTTCTTAATTAAAACAAATTGTGTGTGCTTAAGGCCACACGGCAGAAGTGTAAACTTCAACAAGGCGAAATTAATAATACGAAATACAAGATTTTTTGCGTTTTATATTGACAAAGTAATTTACAAAGTAATAACATTTACATAATTATAATTGGGTATAAATTATTCTGGTAAATTTTGCTCTGAGTGGCCCTCATCTGCATCATCATATCGCTCTGCTGACTGTTCCTCTTATAGTTAGTTGACTCGAGCCGTCTTCACCCGAATGAGCGTTAAATAGACGGCTCACTTCAATTCAGTACCCACAAAAAGTGCTAAACGCGCCTAAAGAAGTTTACACTTCAAAAATTGTATGTGCTTAAGACCACACGGCAGAAGTGTAAACTTCAACAAGGCGAAATTAATAATACTGGCCTTCATCTGCATCATCACAATATCGACTGAAAGTACCTACGTGGGTCCAAGCGCAAAACAAGAGTGTAAACAACAGGAAAAAGAGAAACAAAGAATCAATTTTGAACATTTAAGGGGCCTATATCGTTTGCTTGAGCAAAATAGGGCAATATAAATTATTAGATAAAAAAAAATAAATAAGAAAAACACCCAGTTGGAAATTTAGTAGTTGCTAAATTTACTTGTACCTTCTAGTCGCAGTTGGGTACAAAATTGATAGGTATACTTATAATGAACGACATGCTTCAACTTTTAGTTCTGATGCCCAGAGCGAAATTATACAGTATTTTCATGAATCAGGTTATTGGGTAATTTTGTGCCCAATTGAGACTAGTACCTAGTTTCAAGTAGATTTAGCAGTTGGGTGTTATTTTTATTTATTTTTTTATTTACAACATTTAGGTTTAATTGTTATTCCGCTTTATAAAAAGCACTATGCCTTTACCATTCATTTCGCGTTACCCAAAAAGTACGTGTAGGTTTTCTACGGACGCGAACAGTGTTACCTTCCATTGGGGTAAGGTAAGGGAGGAGAGTGGGAGGAGGGAACAAGTAAAATTGTTTTGAAAAAAATCTTACGGTATGTGCAGAAAGAATTTTTGAAATCGCACTACATTTGTTAAACTTATAGCTAAACCTATTAGTAATAAGGAGCCTGGGGAGGAGGGAGGGAGAGAAAGAGGGAAACTGGTAAAATAGTGTTGGAAAAAAGTCTTAAAGCGTGTGAAGAAAGAATTTTTGAAATCGCCCTATATTTTATAAAATTATGTGAATATGGTTTTTTAGGAGTGTGCGGGGAAATGACAGGAGGGAAGGGGTGGGAAAAGGGAGGACTACAAAGTAATTACAGCTCAAATTAGAGAGCATTTATCTTTTAGGGATATCAAATTTAGCCGACCTTAAAGCCGACATCATGTGACAAAATGGCGTCTAACGACCGCCATATTGACTCCTATGTAAAATACTCTGCCAATATATGGGCCCCTAAGCTCACACTAGGTACTATAGTTATAGTGTACGTGTGAGCTAATATAACTAAAAACTGAAATATATTTTATTTAACTCCAGACTAAATTACCTTTTGTTTGATACCACACAAGCCATGTTTTGACTTAAACTCAAATTTTTGAAATCTACCCCCACCCTTAAAAAAAACAAAAAACTGAAATGTATTTTGTTAAACTCCGGACTCAATTACCTTTCGTTTGATATCACACACGCCATATTTTCACTTAAACTCTAATTTTTAAAATATACCCCCACCTTTTTTTTTAAATAAATTAAAATGTATTTTGTTTAACTGCAGACTCAATTACCTTTCGTTTGATATCACACACGCCATATTTTCACATAAACTCTAATTTTTGAAATCTACCCCCACCCTTTTATTTGGTTTCTGTTCGGTGGATTTTGTTCATTTTTAAATGGGACCATCTCGACCCAAGACCCAGCCTAGGTACCAAAATTCATTAAAATCGGCCAAGTGGTTTTTGAGTTATGCGCGTTGGTCGTTACAGACATACAGACAGACAGACAGACGGACAGACAGACATACAGACAGACCGACAGACAGACAGACAGACGGCGCAACAAAAAAGTTTCAAAATCATCTGAAACGCAAAGATATATAAAAAATTTTGAAATCGGAGCAACTTTTTTTTTCTCGAAAAAATTAGGATCACCATAGCTCACACTACTATAGTATAGTATATGTGTGAGCTAAAACCATTACCATACCTGTCTATACATCAAAATTGAAATCAAAATATACAGGGATAAAATCTACTTACCTCCCTCTACAAGATTTTTTTTAATGAGAATTTTATGCACCGAATCGACCATCACGACAGGCGAACAAACCACACGATGTGTCTTTCTTCTGTCTTTCTCATTCTTAGAGAATCGAAAAGGCGCTGCCTTTAAAATCCCATTAGCGATAATAGAAACTAAATCATATGCAGCCTTCACGAGAATCATATGGAGCGCCTATTAGGAAAATATTAGATGAGAAATGCGCTGTAATGCAGTATATGCAATTAACGGAAATATTTCTCGCAATCTTATTTAAAAAATGCTTCTTATGCATATTTTTGTTGGATATATGTCTTGGGTAGGGTAACTAAAATGTCACAAAATAAAAAAAAAACACATTTTTGGATTTCTATAAGGGTAGGCAATATGCACGCTACTGGGAGCTTACGAAGTAATTCATATTTTTACTATTTGAATTTGCAAGAGAGAGAGAGAGAGGTGCGAAAATATTCTGATTAAGTGCTTTTTACCGCAGGGCAACTTGTTATATGAGTTTTAGCTCACACATATACTATACTATAGTAGTGTGAGCTATGGTGATCCTAATTTTTCCGAGAAAAAAAAAGTTGCTCCGATTTCAAATTTTTTTATATATCTTTGCGTTTCAGATGATTTTGAAACTTTTTTGTTGCGCCGTCTGTCTGTCTGTCTGTCTGTCTGTCTGTCTGTCTGTCTGTATGTCTGTCTGTAACGACCAACGCGCATAACTCAAGAACCGCTTGGCCGATTTTAATTAAATTTGGTACCTAGGCTGGGTCTTGGCTCGAGATGGTCCCATTTAAAAATGAACAAAATCCACCGAACAGAAACCAAATAAAAGGGTGGGGGTAGATTTCAAAAATTAGAATTTATGTGAAAATATGGCGTGTGTGATATCAAACGAAAGGTACTTGAGTCCGGAGTTTAACAAAATACATTTTAGTTTTTTGTTTTTCTTAAGGGTGGGGGTAGATTTCAAAAATTTGAGTTTAAGTCAAAACATGGCTTGTGTGGTATCAAACAAAAGGTAATTTAGTCTGGAGTTAAATAAAATATATTTCAGTTTTTAGTTATTTTAGCTCACACGTACACTATAACTATATTACCTAGTGTGAGCTTAGGGGCCCATATATTGGCAGAGTTTTTTTCATAGTAGGTAAAACATATTTTGTTGAAATCATTAAGTTTTATTAAGCCTTTTAACTGGGTTTTTAAAAACTTTAAGAAAACTTATAAAAATATCTTGAAAATATATTTTATCGTTTTCGAGATATAAGGGTTTGAAACATTCGGGCAATTTGTATGTATGTATGTTTTTTCAAAAAAACCTGTAAAAAAATATCAATAAAATGAATCGAAAAGAAGTTAAAAATTTTTCTCTATATATGTACCGGGTGGGCCATAAAAAAACGGACAATTTTTTTTTATTATAACTTTTTGCAGAGAATTAATCAGAGTTTTAACTAAATTAATTATTTTGTCCCCCATCTCAAAATCCAAGATGGCGGACAAAATTAAAATGTACCCTTCAAAGATGCTCGTTTATTCTTGTGTTGCGAACATGTTTTAATTATGGTTTTAAATCAGTAAAAAAGCTACATTCTTGCCACGCACAACAAGTTAAAAATCAGCAAAATCGGTTCGGTGGTTTTTAACAACAATATTTTTGTTCCAACCATTGTTTTGCATATTATACGATTGCCTTGCCAATCATGTTGCACTTATTTCCTTATAAATTCATTACCAATGAACCGATTTTGATGAAATAAAAAACATCATGGCTAGAATCTCTTTAAAGATCATGATTAAAGTTTATTGCCATCTTAAAATTTAAGATGGTGGACAGAATCATACTTGATTCTTCAAAATGGCGTGTCATATGTAGTATCTTGGAATTATTATAAACGATCCACATTTAACCAACAGACGTATTAATTGTGAAAATGGATCATAACAAAAACATTTCATGTAAAAAAAAGCCAAGTACGCGAAAATGGCATTCCGTAAAAAGAATTGAGATAAAAGTAAAGCCAAGTTCTCCAATACAAATTTCAAAATGAAAGGTTCTTACTAGTTTGGAAATGTTTTTTTAAACTTTGCTATTACAGCCAAACTTCTTTATGTTTAATTTAGCACTGTGCCTAAGAGTCATTTACAGCCGTAATAGCCAAGTTTAGAAAAATATTTCCAAACTAGTAAGAACCTTTCATTTTGAAATTTGTATTGGAGAATTGGCTTTACTTTTAGCTCAATTCTTTTTACGGATTGTCATTTTCACGTACTTGGCTTTTTTTTACATGAAATGTTTTTGTTATGATTTCACTTCTTTTTTAAAGGAATTGGATAATACTTAATTTTTAAAGTAGTAAAATATGCGGAATATTGTTCAAAACTTTTCCAATGCCTTACTTAAATTTTTGAGGTTTTTTAATTTTTTTCCATGGCTTTATCGTAGTTTCTATCAACCTTCCAAAGCTCAGCTCTCTAGCGTTTCTGAAAGTACACAACTTTTACATAACTTTACATGTATAGGGGAGGGAAATAAATTAAAATTGTCGTGTTTTTACATTTTGTCCTATAGTTTTATCATAGGTCCTATCAGTCTTCCAATGCTCAGCTCTCTAGCATTTGTGAAGGTGGGTAATGTTACTTTTACATAACTTTACATTTATAGGGGAGGAGAGTAAATGAAAATATTGGACTTTTAAAATTTTTTCCCATGGTTTTATCATAATTTCTATCAGCGTTCCAATGCTCAGCTCTCTAGCGTTTCTGGAAGTGGGCAATGTTAGTTTTATATAAATTAACATTTATAGGAGAGGGAAGTAAATTAGAATTTTGGGGTGTTTTAATCTTTTTCTATAACTTTATCATAGTTACTATCGGTCTTCCAAAGCTCAGCTCTCCAGCATGTCTGGAAGTAGGCAATGTTACTTTTACTTAACTTTACATTTATAGGGGAGGGAAGTAAATTAGAATTTTAGGGTGTTTTAATTTTTTCCTAAAGTTTTATCATAGTTCCTATCAGTCTGCCTAAGCTCAACTCTCTAGCATTTCTGGAAGTAGGCAATGCTACTTTTACATAACTTTAAATGTATAGGGGAGGGGAGTAAATTAAAATTTTGTAGTTTTTTGATTTTTTCCAGGGGTGTGGTCATAATTTCTATCAGTCTGCCAAATTTCAGATTTATAGCATGTCTGGAAGTACAGTAGAATATTAATGATCTATACATGAGTGAGTGAGTCAGTGAGTCAGTGAGTGAGTGGCAATTTCGACGTTTTTTGAAATTTCGTAACTACTTTACTACTTTATGGAATTTCATGAAACTTGGAGGGTTTGTTACGGCTGTAAATGACTCTTAGGCACAGTGCTAAATTGAACATAAAGAAGTTTGGCTGTAATAGCAAAGTTTAAAAAAATATTTCCAAACTAGTAAGTTCGTTTCATTTTGAAATTTGTATTGAAGAACTTGGCTTTACTTTTATCTCAATTCTTTTTACGGAATGCCATTTTCGCGTACTTGGCCTTTTTTTACATGAAATGTTTTTGTTATAATATAGTTTATGTTCCCCATATTCTGATCTACATCCACAAATCCAAGAAAAAGTTTTGTAGTTGTGAAATCACTTTTAGCTACGCATAGTCGCACCACGCTTTTTATATAAATTATTTCTTTGATGTAAATTTCCCTTATGAAAATTATTTTTCCCATTCTTAAAGTTAGTTAAAAGATTAAATAAGGGAAAAAAGCAGGAGTATCTGAGGGCACGGCAGTGCCTCGCCAAGTTCGCGCGCCGTAACCATCTTTTCTGGAAACATTTCAGCCGATATTTGACCTACCTAAAACTCTACTTCGGAATGAGCTACGAATCTCAAACTTTGCACAGTTGTAGATCTCTATGGAGTTAACAACCCCTCCAAGTTTCATGGAATTCCATAAAGTAGTAAAGTAGTTACGAAATTTCAAAAAACGTCGACATTGCCACTCACTCACTGACTCACTCACTCATGTATAGATCATCAATATTCTACTGTACTTCCAGACATGCTACAAAGCTGAAATTTGGCAGACTAATAGAAATTTTGACCAAACCCCTGGAAAAAATCAAAAAACCCCAAAATTTTAATTTACTCCCCTCCCCTATACATTTAGAGTTATGGAAAATTAGCATCGCCCACTTCCAGAAATGCTAGAGAGTTGAGCTTTGGCAGATTGATAGGAACTATGATAAAACTATAGCAAAAAATCAAAAAACCACAAAATTTTAATTTACTTAATATTTAAAAGTTATGTAAAAGTAGCATTGCCCACTTCCAGAAATGCTAGAGAGTTGAGCTTTGGCAGACTGATAGGAACTATGATAAAACTATAGGAAAAAATTAAAACACCCCAAAATTCTAATTTACTTCCTTCCCCTATTAATGTAAAGTTATGTAAAAGTAACACTGCCCACTTCCAGTTCTGTTATGGTGTTTTAAAAATTTTTTTAAAAGTTTTATCATATTGTCTTTCAGTATTAAAAAGTTCAGCTCACTAGCGTTTCTGGAAGTGGGCAGTGTTACTTTTACATAACTTTACATTTATAGGGCAGGGAAGTAAATTAGAATTTTGCGGTGTTTTAATTTTTTCCTATAGTTTTATCATAGTTCCTATCAGTCTGCCAAAGCTCAACTCTCTAGCATTTCTGGAAGTGGGCGATGTTACTTTTATATAATTTTAAATGTATAGGGGAGGGGAGTAAATTAAAATTTTGGGGTTTTTTAATTTTTCTCAGGGGTTTGGTCATAATTTCTATCAGTCTGCCAAATTTCAGCTTTGTAGCATGTCTGGAAGTACAGTAAATATTGATGATCTATACATGAGTGAGTGAGTCAGTGAGTGAGTGGCAATTTCGACGTTTTTTGAAATTTCGTAACTACTTTACTACTTTATGGAATTCCATGAAACTTGGAGGGGTTGTTAACTCCATAGAGATCTACGATTGTGCAAAGTTTGAGATTCGTAGCTCATTCCAAAGTAGAGTTTTAGGTAGGTCAAATATCGGCTGAAATGTTTCCAGAAAGGATGGTTACGGCGCGCGAACTTGTCGAGGCACTGCCGTGCCCTCAGAAAAGTCCAATATTTTCATTTACTCTCCTCCTGTATTCATGTAAAGTTATGTAAAAGTAACATTACCCACTTCCAGAAACGCTAGAGAGCTGAGCATTGGAAGACTGATAGGAACTATGATAAAACTATAGGACAAAATTTAAAAACACGACAATTTTAATTTATTTCCCTCCCCTATACATGTAAAGTTATGTAAAAGTAACATTGTGCAATTTCAGAAACGCTAGAGAGCTTGTAACGGTCCGGAATTCCCGTACAAATAAATTATAAAGTAACTGTTGTTTTACTCAAATCACCCCGTTCGACTACTTTCACCTTTCTGTATCTGGGAGAGAGAGAACCAGATTGATAAGATAAATGTGTGACTGTGATCTGTTTTTACTTTTCTACTTTATCTTTACTGCTGGTAAATAATATCTGCGGAGTAAAGAAACAACTGATATATTAAAGATTAAAACTTACAGTAAGGCATATGTATCCAAATCAAAATTACTACCAATAGTCTTATAGATTGCTAGGGTTGCCAACTCCCACTGGAGCCAAAGGAGGACATTTTTATATGATCTCACAATTAAAAAAAAAATTCTAGTGCACGTTCCTTAAAATAAAGCTCTATACGTATAAACATAATATAAAAATTTACTAGGTAGGTACGTATATTGGTATGTATTTTTTAAATTAAAAAAAAAATCTTTTTCAAAACACATTTATTAAAAATAATTAGTCTAGTTTTATTTGGCTTTTTTGTGATTGTTTTATTTTCGACCATATATTGTTTTATTTTCGACCAAATTACGGTTCGATATTTTTTCGACATTTTAATATGACGCGGAATGAGCGCCCCAAATTACAAGCTACTACAAAGTTAATTAAAATTAAAAGCAAGAGACGCCAAAGAAGAAGAAACACGTCCTGGCGAAAGAATCTAAGAGACTTGTGCGGTATGCCGTCGAATTCTTTTTTTGCTTGGTGCAGCAGCAAATAAGACTCGCGTTGCCATGATTTATTTCCATCCTTGACTGGGAGGTGAAACTTAAAAAAGGAGATTCAAATGGTTTATTCTGTCATTTCAGAACAGAAACGTATTGTGTGCTTGGTTTATACAGATAAAAATTAATCAGGAGCTTAAATATCATATTATTTTCTACAATAATGGGTAAAATAACTACTTTTTAAGGCTCAAAATTAATGTTTTTGATCATGATGCCTAATTTTTTTTGCCTGCGGCGTGTACCTTTATGTCATTGTTTTGCTTCACCTTTGCAAATGACCACGAGTCGCCACTAAGACTCATTTTAAAGTAAAAATTAAAATAAAAATATTTTGCTGTTGAAACAGCCCAATCAAAATTATAGTTATTTAAAACACAAGTTTTTAAAAATGAATTTATTTATATGGGCGAGACAGTTTGGTGGTCCGAGCCTTAGCGAGGTCCATAATTCCAGCGAGTTGTGAAAAAATTTTTTCAAGCAATATACAGCGTGTGCAAAACTTTTGCACTAGCTCTGTGAAAAACGCCGTGTTCAGTGAAAAACTTCATTATGAGGTAGTTTTTTAATAAATTTTGAACACTGTTTTTGTAGAAAATAATATGAATTCCATTTTAATATGTACTTTTGTTTTATTTTTATGCTGGGGTTATGTATATAAAAATTTAAATACCTATTTTGCTATTTAGACAGCCAAAATAAAAAACAAACATCAATATTTTTGTAAAAAAAACACAATCTGTAAGTTTCTTTGAATTAAAAGATAAATGGCTTTTTAAAGTTGGATTGCTTAAAAATCTTAAAATGGTTAAAAAAAACTGAAAAAATTGATCAAATTCTATACCAAAACAACAACAAAGATCATATGATGTGATGTTGCACATCTGTTTTCAGATAAAAATAAAAAAAAAGTTAAAAGTTTTCCAACTTTTTATTTTATAGAATCAACTATTATTTTTATCTGTATGTATAGTGTATAAACTCAGCATAAAATATTGCAGCATAAGCAGAAGTGCTAGATTTCAATAATATAAAAAAAAAACAGTAAATTGAGTCATTTGGGGCAATCATCCTAAGTGACTGTTTACTTACCTTACTACTATACCCCAAGAGTAAAGAGAAAAAATATTAAATACTTAGTAAAACAAACCAAAACTTGGAGGCAAACATAGGGTGCAAATTCTGCGATCTTCTATGCGCGATCATCTGTGCCGGACGCATATTTGTATACAACACCCAGGATCGCCACTCGGCTTTCGCCCGAACATCTCTGGTAAATAGCATACGATATGGTAAATCGCTTGGGTAACTAACACCCGTGATCGCAAAAATGTTCGTTAAAAATCAGTCTGTATTTCAGAACCATAATCTTTCTCAAGAAAGAATTCGTAAATTTCTAACATACATATATTTTACATACTCTCCTGACCTCTTTCCCGGGATCCTAGAGAATGTGAAACCTAACCGTTGGCAATCGATCGCCAACGTAACCGAACCGTGTCAATGTAGAATTGGGCTTCATTGACACGGTTACGGCAGCGTTCGGGCTACAATCGAATCGCAATCATGGACGTCGTTTACAAATATGCGTGCCGGACTGACCACAGAACACTTGACTGACCTTTGCTTTGCCGCGGGAGACGTGACGAAAACTTACGAATGATGCCGCCGTTGCTTAGGACTGTTTTTACAGACGTTCCTCAGGCTTCGTTTATTTATTTCTTAAATGTGTTATTTTATATTGATGACAGAGAAAAAAAATGGGGAACAACTATGAATTCGGATCATTTCTCATGTCTTTTTATCACGTTATTTTTGATTTAAGCACATAATTTTGAAAAAGGAGGACAAATGACGTCCTCCACAGGGTCTGTGGAGGACGGAGGACATTTTGCCTCAAAGGAGGACTGTCCTCCTGGCTGGAGGACGGTTGGCAACCCTATAGATTGCTAATACTGGGATTGTACCTTGGTGGATGTTGAAGGAGTGCTGATGGAAATACTGCGAGGCCTGGTTTAATTAATTCGTACCCTGGTACTCCTTTCTAACTAAAAGACAAAAGGGAATATGTTTCTTGCTACTTTCTGGCTTTACAGGTATTGTGTGACACACTGTAATATTCCTGAGACAGGGTGAGCTTATATTTGGCTCAGTTATGTAGGTACACTACTGATGAGTCATAATATTCAAAATATCATAGAGCCTTTTGGGAATAGATCCTTGCTGAATTTAAGATCAGTTTAAGGTACTTTCCTACCTTTAGAGTTGTGTCTCCTGTCTTCTATCATATTCCTGTCGGGCCGTGTGGTTCATCTCGGACCCTAGTCTCGTTGTTTCACACCTTTCATTGTCGTATTTATAGGGCCTTGCCCTTGTGCCTTCTGATTTATGAGTGAAGCGATGGGGTGTGGTAAGAAACGTCTTTGAGACACTGCACACTGAAAACATCTTCACTGGAACGTTACACGACCGCTTGATTGGACTACTAGCTTTTTTTTGAGTCGCACTAGTTATACGACCGACGTCGACCTTACCTGGAATCATCTAGAGAAACCCGACTACCTCTAAACCTACCGGAGATGAGGAGTTGCATTTCATTTCATTTGTTGTAAACGTTTTTACCTTTAGTATTCTTAAGTCTATTATTGTACTCGCATCAATAAAATATACATTTATTATAAAGCATAAACTCGAAGTGGTTGTTCGATTACTTAATTGGCGCAGTCAACGGAGTTCGAAGTTTCAAACGCATCGCGATCGGCTTATTCGGCTTCAATAACTTTTGGTGATTGGCGATTGGCAGTGTGGATTTTACAAAATTGAAAATCCCAGTCTATCGAAGACCTGTGAAACACAATCATCGGGAACTAGAACAGCATCGTCTAGTTTCGCAAGGATAAGGACTTTTGTGAGGACAAAATCGCCTAGCAGAACCTTGTTCTTATAGAGGAATGACCACCTTCGCTGTTTACCTGCTTATGTAAGTTGCAATTTATGTCTGATTCCGACGATCAAGTAGATATAATTGAGTGGCTCAAAAATTTAAGACTTGAAACCAACCTCCCTCAAAACTTAAACGCGCAAAGTTCTTCATTCAGTAATCCTTCTCAAAAATTGCAGGCGCGCGAATCTCCGCAATTCGATTTTTTGTCAGCTTCTAAAGAAAGCCAGACCTTTCTAACAAATTTGATAAAAAGTGAAAATTCTAAAATGAGTTTTAAACCAGAATATCTCAAATGCGTACCCAAATTTGATGGCAATCCGAATGATTTATATAGGTATATCAGTATTTGTGATAAAATTGTAGAAACATTTTTAAATACAACCGACCCGGGATGTTTTCAAAATATTTATTTGTTGAACTCGTTAATAGGAAAACTCGACGGCGAAGCAAGTACTGTCGTAAATATTGATTCATCGACTTCTTGGGCCGATATTAAAAACACCCTTATTCGAAATTTTGCCGACCAAAGAGACGACGTTGCTCTTACAAAAGATCTATGCTCATTAAAACAAGATTCAAATGAAAGTTACACACACTTTTATACCAGAGTTTTACACACTCTTAATTTGCTCTCCTCGTACATAAATAGAAAGTCACGAATTGATTTTTGTAAAAACCTTGCACTTTAGACATTTTTGTCAGGTTTATTTGACACAGATTTGGCACGAGCCATCCGATGATGAAGCCTCACGATTTAACAACAGCCTTGCAATATGTCACCGATGAAATGAATAGTTCCTATCTGAAACAAAACGTGTCATTGCCTCAACCTCCGTTTAATCACATTCAAACGCCCCAAAGATTTTTCTCTCCTAGACCAAGTTCCATACAATCTAATGCTTATGCACCAAGTCGTTTTTTTAGACAACCGCCGATAACATTTAGGCCTCAGTCTTTTTATCCTCGGCGTACAGACCACAACAAAGATTTGCTAGAAATAGTCAAGTTTTTAGGCGACAAAACATAGTTCGCTCCCAACAAATTCCCCAAAAAGCCTTACCGCCGCCCACACCTATGTCAATATCTACGCGCAATAGTTCAAAAATAACGCCAAATAGCAGCTATTATAAACATAATAACTACCAACCAAGCACTTCACAAATGCAAAAAATGGAAGTGGAAGAAATGTATAATACCGAAGCCAACCAACTTTCTCAATATGATCAAACTTTTACAGATCAGTAATACAATGAATATTACCAACAAAACGGTTACTACCCCGAGGATAATCAATTTTGCCTCTCGGAACGTTTGGATAATTGCCAAATCTTTACATCCGAGTCCAGTGATAATGATTTTAGCTCACACATATACTATACTATAGTAGTGTGAGCTATGGTGATCCTAATTTTTTCGAGAAAAAAAAAGTTGCTCCGATTTCAAAAATTTTTATATATCTTTGCGTTTCAGATGATTTTGAAACTTTTTTGTTGCGCCGTCTGTCTGTCTGTCTGTCTGTCTGTCTGTCTGTCTGTATGTCTGTCTGTCTGTCTGTCTGTCTGTCTGTCTGTCTGTCTGTCTGTGTGTCTGTATGTCTGTCTGTAACGACCAACGCGCATAACTCAAAAACCGCTTGCCCGATTTTAATGAAATTTGGTACCCAGGCTGGGTTTTGGGTCGAGATGGTCCCATTTAAAAATAAACAAAATCCACCGAACACAAGCCAAATAAAAGGGTGGGGGTAGATTTCAAAAATTAGAGTTTATGAAAAAATATGGCGTGTGTGATATCAAACGAAAGGTAATTGAGTCTGGAGTTAAACAAAATACATTTTAGTTTATTTAAAAAAAAAAGGGGGGAGGGGGGTAAATTCCAAAAATTAGTGTTTAAGTGGAAATATGGCGTGTGTGATATCAAACGAAAGGTAATTGAGTCTGGAGTTAAACAAAATACATTTTAGTTTAAAAAAAAGGGTGGGGGTAGATTTGAAAAATTAGAGTTTAAGTCAAAACATGGCTTGTGTGGTATCAAACGAAAGGTAATTGAGTCTGGAGTTCAATAAAACATACTTCAGTTTTTAGTTATATTAGCTTTCACGTAGATACACTATAACTATAGTACCCAGTGTGAGCTTAGGTGCCCATAGATTGGCAGAGTATTTTACTATACAACGCAAACGAGCAAACCGATTTAGATGCCGTAAATTTTACAGAGGTCCTCAGTCGGGACACCAAACTATAACACCGCAAGAAATACCCTTTAATATGAATAGCTCCAGTGAGCTACCATACATTATATTTCCGGAACACAACCTAAAAAAACTCTGCCAATCTATGGGCACCTAAGCTCACACTAGGTACTATAGTTATAGTGTACGTGTGAGCTAATATAACTAAAAACTGAAATATATTTTATTCAACTCCAGACTAAATTACCTTTTGTTTGATACGACACAAGCCATGTTTTGACTTAAACTCAAATTTTTGAAATCTACCCCCACCCTTACAAAAAAACAAAAACTAAAATGTATTTTGTTAAAGTCGGGACTCAATTACCTTTCGTTTGATATCACACACGCCATATTTTCACTTAAACTCTCATTTTTAAAATATACCCCCACCCTTTTTTTTTAAATAAATTAAAATGTATTTTGTTTAACTGCAGACTCAATTACCTTTCGTTTAATATCACACACGCCATATTTTCACATAAACTCTAATTTTTGAAATCTACCCCCACCCTCTTATTTGGTTTGTGTTCGGTGGATTTTGTTCATTTTTAAATGGGACCATCTCGACCCAAGACCCAGCCTAGGTACCAAATTTCATTAAAATCGGCCAAGCGGTTTTTGAGTTATGCGCGTTGGTCGTTACAGACAGACATACAGACACACAGACAGACAGACAGACAGACAGACAGACAGACAGACATACAGACAGACAGACAGACAGACAGACAGACAGACGGCGCAACAAAAAAGTTTCAAAATCATCTGAAACGCAAAGATATATAAAAATTTTTGAAATCGGAGCAACTTTTTTTTTCTCGAAAAAATTAGGATCACCATAGCTCACACTACTATAGTATAGTATATGTGTGAGCTAAAAATTGTACCCGAACCACATAAAAAAGATCCTTTTGTAGTCTCAACAGTATTTCAAAAGTCCGCTCATCAGTTTAGTGCGCATCTGCCCTGCTCAAAATTATTTAATTTGACAAAAGCCATCGGCACCCTAAAATTTTGTACAGCGTCCAACAGGACTTGGGTCCTGACGTGTACTGTTGGGTCCTGTTGAGTACTGTTGGGTACTGTCGTGTACTGTCGAGTACTGTTGGGTATTGTCGAGTACTGTTGGGTCCTGTCGGTGTACTGTTGAGTACTGTCGTGTACTGTCGAGTACTGTTGGGTCCTGGCGGTGTACTGTTGGGTCCTGGCGGTGTACTGTTGGGTCCTGTTGAGTACTGTCGTCGTGCCTCGCCCTCAAAAAACATGCGAGCAAAAAAAAAAGGTCATCATCTTTGGGGAACCGCGCCGCGCTCACAAATCTTGCGACCAAAAAAAAAGGTCATCCTAGGGAAGGCCGATAGGGCCTTCGCGCGTTTCATATGTGAATGAATGAACCGAACCGCGCCGTAGAAATTTGAACCGCGCCGTCTCCAAAAAAAAAAAAAAAGGTCATCCTGTCGTTTTGCATCAACGCCACTGTTTCGGGTAAGAGGGTTGTGTCGAGTACTGTTGGATTCTATCGTGTACTGTTAAGTCCTATTACGTACTGTCGTGTACTGTTGGGTACTGTTGGGTCCTGTCGTGTACTGTCGAGTACTGTTGGGTCCTGTCGTAGTACTGTTGAGTCCTGTCGTGTACTGTCGAGTACTGTTGGGTCCTGTCGTGTACTGTCGAGTACTGTTGGGTCCTGTCGTGTACTGTCGAGTACTGTTGGGTACTGTCGTGTACTGTCGAGTACTGTTGGGTACTGTCGTGTACTGTCGAGTACTGTTGAGTACTGTCGTGTACTGTCGAGTACTGTTGGATCCTGTCGTGGTACTGTCGGGTACTGTTGTGAAATTTGTACAGTACTGTTGAAAGCTGATGACCCCTCGCAAAAGCCCAAAATCTAAAATTTTTTTTGTTTAAATTTCACGATTTTTAGCTCACACATATACTATACTATAGTAGTGTGAGCTTTGGTGATCCAAATTTTTTCGAGAAATTTTTTTATATATCTTTGCGTTTCAGATGATTTTGAAACTTTTTTGTTGCGCCGTCTGTCTGTCTGTCTGTCTGTCTGTCTGTCTGTATGTCTGTCTGTCTGTCTGTCTGTCTGTCTGTAACGACCAACGCGCATAACTCAAAAACCGCCTGGCCGATTTTAATGAAATTTGGCACCTAGGCTGAGTCTTGGGTCGAGATGGTCCCATTTAAAAATGAACAAAATCCACCGAACACAAACCAAATAAAAGGGTGGGGGTAGATTTCAAAAATTAGAGTTTATGTGAAAATAAGGCGTGTGTGACATCAAACGAAAGGTAATTGAGTCTGGAGTTAAATAAAATATATTTTAATTTATTTTAAAAAAAGTGGGGGTATATATATCGAAAATTACAGTTTAAGTGAAAATATGGTGTGTGTGATATCAAACGAAAGGTAGTTTAACAAAATACATTATAGTTCTTGTTTTTTTTTAAGGGTGGGGGTAGATTTCAAAAATTTGAGTTTAAGTCAAAACATGGCTTGTGTGGTATCAAACAAAAGGTAATTTAGTCTGGAGTTGAATAAAATATATTTCAGTTTTTAGTTCTATTAGCTCACACGTACACTATACCTACCTATAGTACCTAGTGTGAGCTTAGGGGCCCATATATTGGCAGAGTATTTTAATGGCCTTATTGGGATTGACAATCTAAAAATTTTGCAAGCTAATCTTGATTTTAACTCTGGAATTCTCGCTACACCATATGCAAGGGTCAAGTTACAATTTTATAAAACCAAGTCACAAATAAATAATTGTATTACAATACCACCTCGTGTTCATCAGGTAATAAGAGTACCTGTAAACGTAAAAAATGGTGAGATAATTCTCCCATATCAAAAAATACACAATTGCGAAATCCCAGAATGTTTAACCTCAGCTAAAAATGGTTTTGCCTTGACTACAATCCTAAATAATACATGTGAAAGCGTAACTATGGATTATTCTTTACCATTTGAAGTAGAAAAATGGAACCGCAAAGAAATTGAAGAAATCAATTTTAATAATATTGTTGAAACGCATGAAACAAAATTGGACTTTTCAAAATTTCGTGTAAACCATTTAAATTCGGAGGAAAATACTCTGCCAATATATGGGCCCCTAAGCTCACACTAGGTACTATAGTTATAGTGTACGTGTGAGCTAATATAACTAAAAACTGAAATATATTTTATTTAACTCCAGACTAAATTACCTTTTGTTTGATACCACACAAGCCATGTTTTGACTTAAACTCAAATTTTTGAAATCTACCCCCACCCTTAAAAAAACAAAAAACTAAAATGTATTTTGTTAAACTCCGGACTCAATTACCTTTCGTTTGATATCACACACGCCATATTTTCACTTAAACTCTAATTTTTAAAATATACCCCCGCCCTTTTTTTTAAAATAAATTAAAATGTATTTTGTTTAACTGCAGACTCAATTACCTTTCGTTTGATATCACACACGCCATATTTTCACATAAACTCTAATTTTTGAAATCTACCCCCACGCTTTTATTTGGTTTCTGTTCGGTCGATTTTGTTCATTTTTAAATGGGACTATCTCGACCCAAGACTCAGCCTAGGTACCAAATTTCATTAAAATCGGTCAAGCGGTTTTTGAGTTATGCGCGTTGGTCGTTACAGACATACAGACAGACAGACCGACAGACAGACAGACCGACAGACAGACAGACAGACGGCGCAACAAAAAAGTTTCAAAACATCTGAAACGCAAAGATATATAAAAAATTTTGAAATCGGAGCAACTTTTTTTTTCTCGAAAAAATTAGGATCACCATAGCTCACACTACTATAGTATAGTATATGTGTGAGCTAAAAATCAACTTTTGACACTAATAAATAATTTTTCAGATGTGTTTTATCAAGAAAATACGCGACTTACTTTTACTAACAAAATAAAACATAATATACGGACCACCGATGAAATACCAGTCTACAAAAAATCGTATCCATTACCTTTTGCTCACAAAAAAGAAGTAGAAAAACAAATGAAACAGTTACTTGACAAGAAATTATTAGACCCAGCACTTCTCCTTGGAACTCTCCATTATGGGTGGTCCCAAAAAAGATGGACGCTTCAGGGGAACAACAGTATAGAGCTGGTCTTGACTTCAGGTCATTGAACTCTAAAACTGTAGATGACCGTTATCCCCTTCCTAACGTCACTTATCTCCTTGATAAACTTGGAAAATGCCAATATTTTTCAACCTTAGATTTGGCAAGTGGGTTTCATCAAATTGAGATGTCAGAAAAAGATATCGAAAAAACCGCCTATAGTACAGAAAACGGCCATTTTGAATTTCAGAGAATGCCGTTTAGCTTAAAAAACACCCCCGCCACTTTTCAAAGAGTGATGGATAATGTTTTAAGAGGCATCCAGAATGAAATGTGCTTGGTATATCAAGATGACATAATTATTTTTAGTACGTCACTACAAGAACACATTGACCGCCTAAGAGCTGTTTTTCAACGGCTGCGTGAATCAAACTTTAAAATACAGTTAAAACAGAATTTCTTAAGAAAGAAGTCGCCTATTTAGGCCATGTGGTGACCCCAGATGGAGTAAAACCTAATGAGGATAAAATCCGTTCCATTCTTGATTGGCCACTTCCCTCTACCCAGAAACAGATACGCGAATTTCTCGGCCTTCTCGGATATTATAGGCGATTTATACGGGACTTTGCCCGAATCACAAAACCTTTCACTAGATGCTTAAAAAAAGGCGCAAAAATTGTCCATAATTAAGAATTTTTAACTTGTTTTGACACATGCAAAAAACTTCTTACAAACGATCCTATATTACAATATCCAGACTTTAGCAAACTATTCAACCTGGCCACCGATTCTTCAAGTTTCGCACTAGGTGCAGTACTTTCGCAAGGGCCCATTGGCCAAGGGCAAGGGCCCATTGGCCAAGACCCGTTGCATACGCTTCGCGTACCCTTAAAGACAGTGAGACCAAACTGAGCACAATTAAACGTGAATTATTAGCTATCGTTTGGGCAACCAAATATTTTCGGCCATACCTCTTTGGACATCCCTTTTTCATTATCACGGACCACAAGCCCCTCCAGTGGCTTCATTCCATAAAAGACCCTTCTTCCAAATTGCTCAGATGGCGTTTAAAGTTAGAAGAATATAGTTATTCTTTGATCCACAGATCTGGAAAATTAAATTCTAACGCGGACGCACTTTCAAGAATAGAATTACATGTATCAGACACCGACAATCTGGACCAAATATCACACATCGCACAGGTACACGCCATGTCAACCCATTCGACAGGATTTCAGCAACAAGTAGATAAGACCATCACAGAAAAAAACAGCAAATAGACCAAACCCAAATAACGACGATGATATCACTATACATACTAATAACGACGAAGACCCTATCGTGGGGATTCCAATAATAGAAACAGCTATAAACTATGGGGCCAACCAAATAATTTTTTCTAAAGTATTGCACTCTCCTGTAAAACCAAAATTACAAATACTTTTTTCGACAAAAAGAAGGTATTTAGTTCAAATATCACAGAATAATTTTGAAAATGACATTATCAATTTCATAAAAGAAAATGTTTTGCCGAACAAACTTTATTATTTATATTTCCAGGAACCTGACCTCTATGAACCGTTTTGCGAAGTCGTCAGAAAGAATTTTAAATATCCTTCATTACGCTTTAAGAAATGTACAATCAAGTTACTAGACGTTACCGAAAAAAATGACATTCCAGAAATTATAAAAAACTATCATGAAGGAAAAAGCAATCACCGGGGCATTGACGAAACAGAATATAAAATAAAAATAAAATATTACTGGCCAAATCTTAAAAGTTCCGTTCAAACATACATAAATCAATGTGAAATTTGCCAGATTAGCCAGTACGAACGACACCCGGTTAAAGTAAAAATGAATATTACCCCCACCCCAACTAAACCTTTTGAAATCCTATACATCGACACTTATACCGCGGAACATAATAAATTTTTAACAGTAATAGATAGCTTTTGTAAATACGCTCAGGCATACTATCTCAAAACACTGACTGCCTCTGATATCGCCGACAAATTATTGACATTTTTCTCACATCACGGTGTACCAAACCTTTTAGTTAATTTTGACAATAGTTCAGAGTTTAAAAATAGCGTAATTACTGAACTTTTACTTTTACATAAATTAAAAGTTCACTTTATTTCTCCAAATCACCCCGATTCAAATGGGAGTATTGAACGGTTTCACTCAACACTGGCAGAGCATATTTGTCTTTTAAATAATCAAGGATTTTCGAAAGAACCTATTACAAATAAAATATCTCATCAGACGACCCTTTCGACCAAAATTTAGACCATATTCTCATGAGTAACTATGTTAATGATCATAAAAAAAAATCTAAATTACTGTACTCAAAAATTAACGAAAAACTAGCCCAATTCAAAACGACTTTAATCAATAAATTAAACAAAAAACGCGATGATCCTATTTTATTTCAACCCAATCAAGAGGCTAAACATGAACGGAAAAAACTAGGAAACAATTTCTTAGAACCCACTACAACGGTGTCAGTAAACCCAGCAAGTAAAACAATATCAACAAACTCCCACGGAAAAATTTATATGTCTAATTTAAAAAGACCGCTAATTAAAAATCAATATGACTTTGAGTAACTTTTATCTTTGGGTTTTGTATTTCAGGTTCGGCCTTGCTTCGGGTCTTGAGGATGAAATGATTATAAAAAAACTGGATCATAAGCTTGGAATAATGCCAATAAAATTAGGAACTGCAAAAACAATAGAATATACCTACACTTTAATTCATTACTTTGATTTAGACCCCATACTGTGGGAAACCAATAAATTAAACTTAAAAGTAAATAATATCACGACTTTAATAGATAGACTGAGACTGGATATTCCAACGATACACAGAATTACCTAAAACATTTAAAAATATTACAAACCAGGATCGATACCAAAATATCAGAAATTTTGCCTCATCCCAAACGATTAAGACGTGGGATGATTAACATGTTAGGGTCTGTATTTAAGGCTGTTACAGGCAATTTAGACGCATCGGATGGCAAGTACTATGAAAAAATAATTCATGAGTTACAAAATAATCAAAAAACATTGTCGACGACAATTTTAAAACAGAATTCCTTATCGATTAGTGTTATTTCTAAATGTAATCAAACGGTTCAACAAATAATTCAAAATGAAAAATTTTTAGAGTCCAAAATCAATCAGATTGCTTCAATTGTTAAAAATTCTGGCTACAGAGAAAATTCTCTTTTTATCAAAGATATTTTGCTTCAACTTATAAACTCCTATGATATTATTCAATCAATCTTGCAAGATGTTGAAAATTCAATTACATTTTCTAAACTAAAGGTCATACATCCAAGTATAATAAAGTTATCTGATCTTCACAAAGAATTATTGTCTGTGCAAGAAAAAGTAGGAGAACAACAAATGTTATTAACTTTTACTCTTCAAAATGTATTTTTTTATGAAAAATTTACCACTTTAGACTGTTTTATTCTAAATAATAAAATTACTTATCTCCTACACATTCCAATCACATCTAAAGACATTTTTGACTACTTTCATTTATATCCCGTGCCAATACAATTTCGTTGGGGGCTGAACATTTATTTCGGCCGTCCTCTCGTTCATTCTTAACATGTGTCCAAACCATTTAGGACTTATTTTCTTTATTCTGTCTACCAGTGGCGGATCCAGGGGGGATCACTAGGGGCACTTGCCCCCCCCCCCCGAGAATTTTTTAAATATGCAAAAAATGAGCAAAAAGTAAGGTTTTTGCTAATAAAAATTCAAAATTTTTGCTTGCAGCGCATGAAAGTGTCTATTGTTATTATCATCAAAATTACAACCACTTTTATTAATAAATTATCCTGAATTTGTAGCCTAAACTTGCAAAATGTTTCGCCTGGTGTGGAAAATAATACATAAATTAGGTATTAAAAGAAACAGGGCGGATCCAGGGGGGGGAGGAACAAGTACCGTTTTTTACCAACAGAGAATGTCACCTAAAGTGCCCCCCCCCCCGGAGAAGCACCACTGGATCCGCCCTTGCTGTCTACAACTTTTTCTCTTGAGCTCATCATATTTATTTTCTGATTTCCTCATTTCTCACACCCTCTAATCTTGATGTTCGTGCACTTCTGCAGAGGTAACCCATTTCAATTATTGTCGTAGGTTTCATTTTTCTTCTTCTTTAAAGACTTCGCACCCATATATGTAAGCAACCTTTCAAACATTGTCTGTCCTATTCTTTTTTTATTTTTCCTTGATATATTTTTTTCCCACCAAATTCCATTGAGAGCACCTAAAACACAAAAAGTTGGTTTAAAGTTGTTTTCCCGCGGAAAATTTTTTTGATAAAAAACAAATTGCAACATGCATATTATCAAGAACCATGCGCAGAAATAACCAGAAATGAATATATTTGCAAAAAAGAAGACTTCAAAAACAGCGAACCCGATAGTCCTTGCGAAATTTCATTAATTGACTCCAGCATGCTCCTAAATCAGCCAACCACCTGCCAGAAAACACAAATTAAATTAGCCACACCAATCATTCACCATATAGAGAAATCAAACCAATGGATATTTGTTCTTCCAAATGAAGAAAACGCTAAAACTTCCTGTCAACATCAAGAAGAAGTACATACACTTTTGGGAACATACCTTATCAGACTGCCAAACGACTGTCTAATTCAGATCAACCGACAAATTTTTACGAACAACAACAAAACAACAGCAGCAATAGTTCAGCCGTATATCTTTCCTGACATACAAGATGCACCAACTGTTATACATCCGTTGGACCTATCAAACAGTATAAAAGATATTGACTTAGATAGCTTAAACAACCTAAAAAGAGAAATTCGAGAAAACTATCCGCACTTCGAATCATCAAGCATTTATCATGTACCCAGTATATGGACATTACTTGTATATGTAATACTTACACTTATATGTTTATACTTATTCTATAAGCGAGTAAGGAAATGCAAACAATCAAAAAACACAAATCCAGTTGTAATTCAAATGCAAACTCCACAAGACAGCATTAACGTAATTCCTTCACAATTAAAACAATGTGAGCAGAAAATTGATCCGGCCAGTATCCACCTGCCCCTGTAAAGTCTAATTTTGGGGTGGAGGAGTTATACGACCGACGTCGACCTTACCTGGAATCATCTAGAGAAACCCGACTACCTCTAAACCTACCGGAGTTGAGGAGTTGCATTTCATTTCATTTGTTGTAAACTTTTTACCTTTAGTATTCTTAAGTCTATTATTGTACTCGCATCAATAAAATATACATTTATTATAAAGCATAAACTCGAAGTGGTTGTTCGATTACTTAATTCACTGTTTACCGCGTTATCACTATTTTGGTAAAATTGGGGCCTAGGCCAATGCCCCAAAAATATTTGTTTTGACATTTATTTGACATCGACCATGACACAGAACAGGTGACAGATTAACCCCCGTATACACCTGCTTAATCGCTAGGTTAAGTCCTTGTCCAACGAAAAATAATTGGCCATTCTTTTGCGTTATCCTTCCTTAGTGAAAGCTGCGTGTCGCCATAGAAAGAGAGGCCGATTGGACTGGCATGAGACTGAGAAGAGGGAACATAGGTTGTTCGTTGTAGTTGGGAACACTGGCGCGTCTCTGTCAATTTCCCTGTCAATTTTTGGAGCGGAACGTCTTTTTTTTGTCGGTCAGAAAATTTGGAAGCCTGTTTTGGGGCGAGCTTTTGAGGGCTTATTTCGTGTCCGTAGAGACGCCGTTGGCGGTTTTTACATGAGAGAGCCTTTAGTTTGGCTATAGTTTGGTTCTGGAGCCGTGTTTGGTTGACAAAAACTATAGACGAGCCCCGCTTCGCGGAATTAATTTGAAGTCGCCCCAAGCCATGCTGTCTACGTAAGGTAATTTATTTTTTTTAAATGTTTTTATGGTTCTGGGTCATTGTTACCCCATTTTTCTGGCTTCCTATACCATTTCCCACCGGCATTTATTGGATTTTCTCCATTGTTTTCAGACTTGAACGTTACCCGTACATTGGATCACCCCATTTTGGAAGCATAGGCCCTCATGACCTTTGAGGTGAGTCTACATTTAGGTTAGGTAACACTTCTTGATAGACATTGTGGTCTTTTTGTAAATATTTTTGTGTTATAAGTTTAAAGAGCCCCGTTATCAGCTTAGAGATCACTGGCATAGAGATGGAACTCTTTCTGCATTGTCCCCATTTTTATTTAAAAATGGGTTACAGATTATTTTATACTGATTAAATTGTACTATTTTAATGTAACATGTACTGATTAATTTTAAAGTGCAGATTAAGTACCTGTTGCAATATTAAGTGGTACCTAAGTGGTACTTATTTCAGTGAGATGTGTGTCTGTTAATTTTAAGTTCAGATTACTTTTTCTCTTACATGAGTATCTGCTGCAACATTGAGTAGTACTCATTTCGGGACAATAAATGTCTATGAATTTTGGCTGCAACGAGTTTTATAATTATTTTTAAGTTGTAGTCCAGTTCCTGGCCTAAAACCATGTTATTTTGTTTAGGGTCTTCTTCTTTGGTCTTCTTCTTGGCCTGCGTCTTTCGGTCTTCTTCTGGTTGTTGCCTGTAGCGAGTTCCTGTTACTGTGGAGCTGTTGGCGAGTACCCGAGTAGAGCGACCAAGGTTGGGTAGCGGTGGAATACTCCAGTGCCTATGGATTGCCATTTCAGCATTGGCTTAATAGAAGCAGCTAAGTGGGAAAAATAAAGAAAACATAAAGAAACATAAAAACAATACTTAGTACTCCCTCACATGGCCTTTTTTTGTTGGAGTGAATGTTTTTCACGGGCGCCCAAACGTGTTCCTTTTAGTTGGTACTGAAACTCTTTCACTGGCGCACCAACATTGTCTTAACATTCTAAAAAGTGGTATTATACTTTTTTTTTCTGTGATATAACCTCTTGATGAAAGCTTTACAATAGTTTAGTTTTCTTCCTTTTTTTTTTAATAGAAACAGAATAACTAAATTCTAAATTAACTTAAAAATGGAATAAACTATCGGGAGAAACATAAAGGGATAATCCTAACCTAACCTAAAAACATAAGGAAATAACTCGGATATCAGTACTTTAAAGGGAAACTTGGGACAATTCTGATTCTATTTTAAATACCTACCTTGTGGGTAACAACATAAAAAAAAAATTAACTAACTTAGGTTATACGTTACTAACCCTTAACTAACTAAGTAAAATTAGGTTAAGATCCAACAGATGTAAGTTTATCCAAGAACATGATTAATTAAACTTTTTTGTACTCTGTTGGTGTTTCACTACGCATCCCCACATAGAAAACCAAGTCATAAAGGCAGTCTCGTAAGAGAATTGAACCCGAACATCCACTGATCCTGTTTTGAGGGGCAGTGAGATTGTTGTTTTATAAATACTTGGTACTCCCTCACATGGTTGAAAGTACTAGTGTTTCAAGCTGAGCTTTGAAAGGCTGATAGGAACTACGATAAAAAATCTCAAAAATTTAAGTAAGGCATTGCAAAAGTTTTGAACAATATTCCACATATTTTACTACTTTAAAAATTAAGTATTAGTAGTATATATATATTCCTTCTGGCTCACTTGAAAATTAAGGTTAAAATCAATCATAAAATTATGAAAAAATTAGGGTTAAAAGTCACCCTAAAAATCCTATAACTCTTAGGGTGACTTTGATCCATTAATTTTTTTATCAGTAGCTTGTTTTAATGCTTGTAACAGACCATTAAAATTTAGACAATCATTCTGTATAAAACTCCAAATAATGGCAAAAAGTAACCATTAAAATTATGACAAAAGAATGGTTGAAATAGACCATTAATAAATTAAATCAATCTTTCTGAACAAAACTCCAAATTTAGGGTTAAAAGTAACCTAAAAATGATAACAAAAGTATGGTTAGAACAAACTGTAAACAAATTAAATAAAAAATTGGCAAAACGTACGAAACTTTCCTTGTTTATGTCTCAAACTTATTTTTCTTTCACATACGATGCTTTAGGTATCGTTAAGCTTTTAAGCTCCAACGTCCACTCATTAACGTATACTGTTCCCGTTTATAGAGAAGATACTTCGAATGGCACACCAGCATCGTTGTGAATGATGGAAAATAAGCAGAAACTACATGGAGTTTTCGTAAAAACGGTACCTAAAATCGGGATAGTCTTTAAGGGTTCACTAATGTGTAATGGCCACTCCACAAAAATGAACTTCCTATAAAACACCACCCAATTTCTTTTACGTACCAGCTTATAAGTAAAACTTGTATTTGAACTTAAATTGTGTGGGAACATAGCAGTAAAATATAAACTGATAGTGGTGACATCATATGCTTATCTGCTGCACTCCCAGGGTCTTGGGGTCATGTTATAGTGTTGTTTGATTACAAAACTAATTAATGCAATTTATTTAAATTATGCCATTGCCTTATAGAGGGAAATACTTGTATGATTTAATTTATTTATATTTTAACTATGAATAATAATAGTCCAGACAAATAAAGGTTGTTAATAATTTTATTTTAATTTTAATCTTGAAAAGGTTAAAATTAATTCATTAACTCTTTTATACCATAAAGGTATAAAAGGGAAACACGGCCCCAAGACCGTAGGGCATCGTTGAGCTTTACCAGTTCGGGAAAAGGTATATGTAGGGTGCAAAGCATCCGTGGTAGAACCTCAAAAATAATTATTTATATCTCCTCAGTTATTATATTTTTCAAAATATCATACACAAAAATCACATTATAGACCACCACCACATAACAAGTAGTACCTTCAGACGTCGCAGTTGGTGCACTAACTGTTTTATTAAAGTCTACATGAAGTATTATTTTATTTTTAAAACCTGAGATATTAACAGGCTGTCTAGATAAGTCGACACAAAAGATTGTATGACCATTTGCAAACGTACGCGGATTATACATAGGTATTGTGTCTTGTGATGCAAATATTTTTTTATAGCTACTACTGTACATATCATAAGCAATACAGTATTTTTCTTGTTCGAAATCTAAATCCAAATATTCTTCTGGGTAGCGTTTACCATTAATATCAAAGTATAAATTTTTAACATTTACATGATCAAATAAGCTATTGTCTTTTAATTGATCATTAAATCTATCAGTTTGAAAGACAACAAATGCAAAGACTGGGTTGTCTATGTTTCTATAGATGTTAGTTATGTCCAAATTTAAAGTTTTCCCCGACACGTTTTTGTGTTGGATACATTGCAATGATTTAAAGCTGTATTTGCAAGAAGTTGTTGTGATGTGATTAAGAAGTTCAAGTTTTGGATTTTCATCATATTCGATTACAGGAACTCTTAAAATGAATTCTGTAATTACAACTTTACCTTGGTGAGGTAAAGTAGCGTCGTCTAGACTACCATCCGTTTTTTTGGTTTTCCATCTGTATAACACATCATTGTCACTGTTTCGTGTAAAAGTAATTTCAAAGCCACCCTTGTATATTGGAATGTTTACATCACTAAAGAAACCAAGTCCAAGATCACCCAACTTGCCCACTGCTGAGAAGTGACCACCTCCGCTAAATGTTGATTCGAAGCCTGAATTTACTGCAACACCGTTATTAGAAAAACTACCAGGCAGAGAAACACCACCTTTAATTAAACCAACAATGCCTGGAAATTCTATTTCATCTATTAATTTATTATGCTTCTTGACATCAATCTGGGAAAACAAATGACCTACAAAATTATCGATTAACTTTACGTTTGATTTTGCACCATAATTTTTGGTATCGTCTGCATGCTTATAGGTACCTGTAATATAGTACTGAAACTCTGAACCGCAAAAGTTGTCACCAATATCTATTTGAAATAATGTCTTTTTGTTATCACTATTAACATTCAGCATTGATGTGGGTTGAAAATGTCTATATTCAGCCCGAACAATATCTTGTGCATATTTTGAGAACACTTGTTTATTCATTTCTTATGTTATTTATCTCTTTATTTACTATATATTTTTTTAATTTTAATAGGAAATTTTCCTATTAAAACCAGATATCTCTTCACTTATGTAACTCCTTCCTAAAACTGTCCCATGCTTCAGCCCTACCAATTGTTTTTCCTTTCTCAAGTAACGATAATTTTAGCTCATTACCAATTTCAGATGGTTTTCTTTTACCTTTCTTAAACTCGCTCAGAATAGATGCTTTCATTTTGTTGAAATTTTTTATTTCATTTTCAATGTCATTAAATTCCTCCTCAGTAATTTTACCATCCTTAATGGCCTTACCAAACTTTTCTTCAATTGAATTCAATTTACTTTCGGCTAGTAGCTCGATGGCTGAATGCTTATTAATTTTTGAGTCAATTATACCACCAGTACTTCTTAGAGCAGCCATTATTGTAGTAAGTCCAACAGAGATAGGAATGCTTATTGGCACTAATATAGGGACTACAAATGAAGCAGCTACAGTTCCTAACTCAGAAGCTGTTATAAAACATTCAATACCAAAAGAAGCACCAGAGACTTTTTTATATTTCTTTTTTAACCTATTTCTCATTATTCTCTCCTCATCTAAATATTTGTATTGGTGCATTATTCGATTAATTTTATAATTGTGTGAGTTGTATTCTGGAAAAGGAAGCTTCGGATAAAGATTTTTGTGAAATGGTTCGTAGAAAATTACCTCATTCTCGTGAGGTGCAGAAGCAATACTTTCATTTAATTGAGTTTCATTCATTTTTTATCTCTTTATTTTATATATTTTTTTAAAAAAACTTTTTAGAAAGAAGTACTCTGAAGTTCATATTTGTAAAAGGAACCTTGAATCTCTTCATTATTTAAATCTTTGATTTTGTATGTTATAGGGTTGGTGGGCTGCACTTGAGTTATTATGAATATTTCTTGTGTCCACTTATGTTCGTACTTGTTAGCAAAAGTGTTTTTGTAACGGGTAATTCTTACACGATCGCCAATTTTAAATTTGGGTCTTTCAATGGTTGGATTATTATATTTATTAAGCTGCTTTAGGATAAGGTCCTCATTGGCTTTACTTACTTCCGCCGGTGTCATTTTTATTGTTCTATGATAATCCTTGTAATTGTATTCTTCTAACCAATTTTGTAAATTTTTAACCCATTTATGGTTGTTTTGCACCTGAAAAGATATTTTCATTTTATTATTTAATGTTCTATTAAATCGTTCTACAATGGCTGATTTTTCTACATTTTCGGTATGATACAATTTAATATTATATTTTTTTAACATATTCATAAATGTTCCATTCTTAAATTCTAACCCTTTATCTGTATGTAGTAAACGTGGTGGATTATGACCAACCATCTTTGCTTTGTTTATAATTCTTTCGAATGCTTCTGCTGTTTCCACGCCATTCTTTCTTTTCAAAGGTTCACCCCAAACAAATTTCGAAAATGTATCTTCAACAATGAGAATATTCTGATAACCGTTATTATCTTTAGCATAACTTCTCATAATAATTAAATCCGCAGCCCATAAATCATCGATTCCTAAAGTTACAATTCTTCGTTTTTTAAATTTCTTATGATAATCTTTATGAAGTTCTCTTGCCTCTTGTATTTTCATGTCTTCGGTTACTTGTTCTTTATTGGGTAGCTTGGAGTTAGGTTCAAGTGTAACTACGGCTATTGGTGATTTTATGAATTTACTCTTCTTTCCATCACAAATTTTACATTCAGCTGCAAGTCTCCATAAACCATTTGATGTTTGCACAGTCAAAACATTTTTGTTTTCAGTTCTTCTTTTGCATTTATGGCAATATATTGGTTCTTCGTTCGTCATACTTTCATTTATTTTATGTAAAAAATAATAATTATTATTCTTCGATCAAATGCAAGTATAATACAACATTTTCAATATCATCAATCACTGTGTTACCATCAGTGATTGTTACCTTGATGTTAGAAATACTTCGTAGATCATTTCTCAATGGTATATAAATCACATTATTTGGAACTTCATTGTACTCGACGTTTGGCAGGAGTATTTTATCAATTAAGAAGGGGTAAAGAAGTTCGTGAGTATTGTGCACATGTGGATTTGAATCATGATTGGAATAACTAAACTCAGTTATATTTGTATGCACTTCTATTAAATGTAATGGTTTTAAAATTTTAGGATTGAACGAGGATATGTAAAGTTGATTCGGTAAAAATATGTTATTCATTTTAAAACCAAATATATCACAAAAATTTCCGCAATCAGATATATTTATTTGTAGAGGAGTTTGAAAATTTAATGAACAAACTTGTGGTGCTACCCAGTTAATATCCATTTTAAATTTTGAATAATCAAATTGATCAATCCACTTAGGTATTTCTGATTGTGACTTATGGAAACCATTTTTGATCATGTTAATAACTTCCTTCATACGTTCCAGGAAATATTCCTTAATTGTTTCAACAGAATACCATCCATTAATTTCAAAAAGTTGACTCTTAAGGTTCTTCCCTCCAATTTCTATTTGATATTGAAATTTAAAACTTAGTATACTTTTAACAGATATATCATTCAGCAACATTTTAACAACCCCCAGTTTATATTGTTTGTCTGATTTAAGCGTTATTGGTTGTTCAAACCTTAAGTTTAACTTAGTGGACTTTCCGGCTATTTTAAAAAATACCATGTTTAATTCGTTTCTTTATTTATTCAAATATATTATTTAATAGAAGATAAAGAGATATCAGTTATGAAAAAATACAAAATAACACCTGTACCGTTTGAGAAAAAAGTTGTGGTAGGAATGTTCCCTAAACCATTAAGATGTTTGATAATAGGGTCGTCTGGCTGTGGAAAAACCACCTTGGTGTGGAATCTAATAACAAAGGACTGGATACCATTCAAAAATCTATATATTTTTACCAAATCTCTAGAACAAATGGTCTATCAAAGGCTGCAAGATATTTATAAATCTATCGAACTGACAGAAAATGATAAAATAGCTCACTTTTTCAACAACTGTGAAGAAATTATATCCGTTGATGATTGCTCTCCAAATAGTCTTATCATATTTGACGATTGTATATTAGAGAGTCAAGGGCCAATTAAATCGTATTACACAAGAGGGAGGCATAAAAATATATCATGCATTTATTTGAGTCAATGTTACGCAATGGTGGATTTACAGGTTATTCGAAATAATTTAAATTTTATTTGTGTATTTAGCCAAAATCACCATTATACCCGAAAAATATATGATGACTTTGTTGGGTCTGATATGTCACTCGCAAAATTTCTAGAAATTTGTAAGGAGTGTTGGAAAGAGGACTTCGGATTTTTAACCATTGACTTAACCAAAAAAAGTAACGATGGCAAATATAAAAATAAATTTGATGACATTTTTTATTTAAAAAATTAACGATTTAATACTACGAGTTCGGGCGTACTAAGACCATAATACACTTAAGCTACTAGCCTTGGATACTCTAAAGATATCATGTAGTCATGCTTTGCTGGACGTTGTACGTAACGTGTGACGTATGTTTAACGTAACGTGTGACGTATGTTCAACGTAACGTGTGACGTATGTTCAACGTAACGTGTGACGTATGTTTAACGTATTCTGAGATACGATTGTTGAGACGTAAAAAATTATTTTTTTTTTCTAGAAATAATAATAAATAAACAATGTCAACGAACAAAGAGATACAAGAAATGAAAAAAATTGAAGAACAGTTAAGGCAAAAATTTAAGCAAGCAAAGGCAAACGAAATTAAGGAGAGTAAATTAAAGAATAAAGGTGGTAATGATGTTCAACTACGAGCGCAAAGCATCCTAGGTAGTCCGGCTTTGCCTGATCAGCTTGATAGTTCCAGCGTTTTACACAATAAACAGCCAAATTACAAACAAATGAAGAAAACTTTAATAAAGAAATTTAAAAATGAAAAAGCAGATGAAATAATTCATGACGTAGAGAAGGTTAAATTATATGAACCGATTACATCAGCATTAGAGAAGGTAGAACATGCTGTTGAAAAAGTTAACAAAGGTATACATGACTCTGAAAAACATCTTAAAACATCACATAAAGATTTATTGGCGATATCACCTATGGTCTTTGGGCCGCGGCCGATGGCTACTAAACTCGACTTTTCCTCTACGTCTGACTTTGCCGGACCACATAGCTTGGACCAAAGTGTAGTAACACCCACACACTCACCCAGGGTTGAACCACTTCAAAAAACAATTTCACCTAGTGTAGAAAGGAATATTATTCTAGGCCCTATAGCTAAAGAGTATTTACCACGAGCCAATGATAACAAGTTTGGAATATGGTATGACAAGGAGCAAAAGCAGTATAAAATTGGAAATAAATCAATCGATCTAAACAACGATGACATCATAATAGAGAATGATACCTTTAAATGAACTAAAGGACTATGTTGTTTACTCACCTTTACTAATGCGCCTGATTTAGATCTTTATACACAAGATGATCTAGATAAATATAAATCAATTCTTTATATGACAGACTCTGTATATCAAAATAATGATAGAAAGAGCAATAAACCCAAATCTAGTACTGGTCAAAAATATACCACCTTAATAAAAAACATATACACACAATTTAAACAAGGAGAGCATACTGGACAGGGTATCTTAAAATATGAAGATAACCCTATTGAATACAAATATGTTTCAAACCTCAGTGAACTGTTAAAAAGGTTGCAATATCTTTATGCACAAGAGCAAGCAGGCAATAATAACTTTCATAATGAGAAACTAGGAGTGATTGAATTTATTAAAAACTCACTTGAAAAAATAGTGGATAGTCCAAAAGGTTTGGAATATTTAATTCGAATTGTACCCAGCTTACCAAAAGGTTGTATTAATAATGGTTCAGGTCTATTCAATGATTTAATTAACAATTTACCATTTGAATTGCATGCCCCAGGCTATAACTACCTTGGTCCAGGAACTAAAATTGAAGAACGGCTAAAACGTGGGGATAAACCTATTAATAAATTGGACGAACATGCTCAACATCATGACATTTTCTATAAAACTAACAAAGACACTAAAGAGCGTCACAAAGCAGATTATATCCTTGAAAATAGGGCTTGGGAAAGAGTCACGGCACCAGACGCTGATTTAAACGAAAAATCATGGGCATGGGTAACTACAAACGCAATGAAAGCAAAAAGATATCTCGGTATGGGTTTAAAATTTTAACTCTTGAACAGACTTATGTCTTTTACATTAACCTCTAAAATGTTATTTAATATAATAAAATAAGAAAAAGCATATAATAAATGAGTTCAACAAAAATTACATTAACCGATAATCAACTCTTAAAAATAAAGAGGGCTTATAAAAGACAGGATTTTGTCCGAGTCAGATTACAACACAATCAATTAATAAATGGAAAACATGAGGTGTTACTGACCCCTAAGCAAGCTAATCAGATAGGAAAAGCCAGATATGAAAACAGAGGTATTGATATGAATCTTTCCTATGAGCAGTTGAAAATTAATCACACTGGCGGATTTTTACCCTTAGTATTTGCCGGACTCGGTGCTTTGGGTGCTTTAATAAGTGGTGGAGCAGCTGTGGCTAATTCAGTTATAAATGCCAAAACAAAAGATGCAGAGTTTCAAGAACTTAAACGACATAATCGTTCAATTGAGGACATTGAAGCCGGTGTTCGAAAAATTGCCGTTGGTAAAGGTTTAAAAAAGGGGAATAAACTGAAAGGTATCATTTGACCATTATCCAACTTTGACATAATACAATATGCTAAAAAGTTTAAATTAACAAACTTCAGAGGTGTGTTTATGAAAGATGAGCTACCAATACATGTCCAACAAAACGAGTGTGGTATTCTAAACCTTGAAAATTCTGATGAAGTTGGTAGTCATTGGGTAGCATACTTTAAACAAGAAAATACAAAATATTATTTTGATTCATATGGGGACGCAAAACCTCCTGTTGAAATAATCAAATATCTTGGAAAAGATAATCTTTACTACAATAAAGATAGAATTCAATATTATGACGATCCACCTATCTGTGGTCACCTATCTCTCCTTGTTCTAAATGCGCTTTGCACAGGTAGTCCTTTTACAACTGAGACAATGTTAAAATGTAAAGATGAGGTTAGTTTTAAATTTTAATAGATACCACATCTATTAAAATTATTTTCCATATAATAAATGAGTATCAAAATACTATTTATCTTAATATGCATAAGCACAGCTGCACAATCCTCACTAAAAATATATGATATAAACAATTTATTAAATGGATACAATTCAACTGTATCAAGTGCAAAGTTTGATATTTATTTGTTATCACTAAATAAGAAAACATGGGATGAGATTTCTGAAATCGAATTAAACCAAAATTTTATTAGAAAGTACAAACATAAAGTCAATTGGTACAAAATTTCTATGTATCAAACGCTTAGTGAAAATTTCATAAGAGAATTTAAACATAAAGTAGATTGGAGTAAAATATCATATTGCCAACATTTATCCGAGCCTTTTATAAGAGAATTTAAACATAAAGTAGATTGGAATAAAATATCATATTGTCAACATTTATCCGAGCTTTTTATAATTGAATTTAAAGATCGGGTAAACTGGAAATTAATATCTATTGGTCAAAAACTTTCTGAAGATTTTATAAGAAAGTATAAAAATTACGTAGATTGGAAGTTGATATCCAGTGAACAAACTTTATCAGAATGCTTTATTGAGGAGTTTTCAAACCTAGTTAATTGGGAAGGTATTTGTATAAAACAAAATCTGAGTGAGTCATTAAGACGTTGGAACGAAATGGTAAATTGGGACGCTGTATCACAATATCAAAATTTAAGTGAGCAATTTATACAACATTATAGGTGTCGAGTCAACTGGGAGAATATATCTAGATATCAAAGTCTAACAGTACCTTTCATTCATCAAAATAGAGATAAAATAGATTGGTATTGGATTTTTGATCGAGATATCGTTATTCCTGAATACTTAAAGCAAGACTTACTTCACTATTTTGAGGTAAGTAATCAACAACAATATATCTCCTTCATACAGTAATTTAATTCTAATTTTAAATTAGCTTAAAAGAAACTTCAATTTTATTGCCTGTAGGGCATCGTGTAATCTCTTCCAACGTTAAACAGTCAACCTACTAAAGGTTTTAAAATTTTGTCTATAATAAAGAGATGGAATTTAATTATATTAATAATTACCTGATTGACAGGGAAATAGAATTTCATTTGGAATGGCCTTTTGATAGAGAAGTAATCATCAATAATCAAAAATATCACAACGTGATTTACAGGTTAAATCGTTTGGATCGCAATACATTTGACGATTTTGTTAATGCCTTGATAATGGACTGTAATACCCTTGATATATTAATTACCAGAACTAACGCATCTGTAACTGTGGTATTTAATAGTGGTGTTTGGAAGTTTCACTTTATCCCTGAATTTGTAAAAAAAGAATAATTTTTAATGGTTGTTAATAACCATTAAATATTTTAAAATATATATAGGTTGTTAGTGAATTTTAATTCATTTTCAGACTTAATAACAAAAACTATTGAAAAAACTCAAGCGTAGAAGTTACTTTTTTTTTTTTTTTAAATTTTACATTAAATAAAGAGTATGTGCAAACAAAACAAAACTATAATGCTCCCTAAACCGCATGATTTGGAGCATCATGCTAGAGAAAAAAAGCGTTGCGAGAAATGCAGTATGGATATTTCGTACGCTAACTGGAGTCGTCATAATAAATCAATGAAACATCTTGGCGTCAACAGAAATCTTGAAAACTATATAAAATGTGATAAATGTAGTGTGGAGATAACTAAAGCTAATTGGCCTAGACATTTAAGAACAAAAAAACACTTGAGCAAAACTAAACCAAAAATGACAACACTTAAGGAGATCAAACATAAAAAATTACATAGAGTTTTTAACTTCAGCAAATTGTTATTTAAGGACCAAAAGAACCAAAAGAAACGCATCAACTTAGAAGAAAAGGAAACCGCATTCGAAAGTAGGATTAAAACATATTACATTCAAAACGTAGAAGAGTATAAAGACCCTAAAAAGTTTCTAAGTCGTATCGAAAATGCTGTTATAGGTAACATTAAGCGAAATTTAAATATTATGGATCTAAAGGTCAATTTGTTCCTGGACACACAATATAAAAAAGGGATTGACGAAGAAAGTATGGAATATCATGAACCTAAAAACTTCAAAACAAAAAATGAAGTAATTTTGAAGTCAACAAATCTGGTACAATATTATGGTGAAGCAAAAGATATCATTCTAAATGAAATGGAGACATTTGAAGCAAAGGGATCTCAATGGGTATTGCATAAAATTAATGGGTAAGAATTGAGAATAAATAAGTATGTACCATTCAAAGGAGGATCTTATACTCCACTACCAAAAGAAATTGCTGCCAAGAAAGCTGTCATTAATATTAAGAATGAGGACAATAAATGCTTTTTGTGGTCCATTTTAGCAGCTTTACATCCGGTTAATAAAAACTCAGAAAGAGTCTCGCATTACAAGAAACACGAACATGAATTTGATAAAGCCTTTGAAGGCATAGAATTTCCAGTAAAAGTTACCGATATTGATAAAATTGAGAAAAGAACAAATATTTCCATTAATGTTTACTACTACAATGATACTAAAACAGTTTTACCATTAAGAATCACTAAAGATGAAAAGGACAGACATATTGACTTGCTTTACATTAAAACTTTCAAAACAGAACATTATTGTTGGATTAAGGATTTATGGCGACTTGTAGGAAGGCAACTAACAAAAGATCATAAAAAGCGTTATATTTGCAAAAGATGCTTGAACCACTTTAATTCTGAAGAAGTTCTAAATGATCACATGATTGACTGTGGATTACATAAACCTTGCAAAGCAATACTTCCGGAACCATATGATAACACCCTAAATTTTAAAAATTGGAATCACTCATTAAGAGTTCCATTTGTTGTTTACGCTGATTTTGAAAGTATGTTGCGAAAAGTAAGTACCACTCAACCTAACCCTGAAGACTCTTACACAAAAGTTACTCAAAAGCATGAAGCCAGGGGGTCTGTTTATTATATAAAATACTGCAATAAAGATTACAAACCACCAGTAGTTCATTTAGGTGAGAATGCAGGGAAAGTATTTTATGAAAATCTTAAGAACGATGCTATTAAAATTGCAAGGGTGTACGATCAAGTGGTTCCAATGATACCCTTAGAAAATAATGAAATGTATAGGTACACCATACCACAGAGCTGTCATATTTGTGATAAAAGTTTCAATAAACTCCCACCGATACTTGAGAGGAGAAAATCCATTCTGGAAAAGACAATAAAATATTTTAAATATTTGGAAGACATTGAGAGGGTTGAGAAGTATTCTAACGATTTGCAAAATTTGAAGAATGACTGTGCGAATAATATGAGGCGAGTAATGGATCATGATCACTTGACAGGAGAATTCAGAGGTCCAGCTCATTCCATATGTAATCTAAATTATTCAAATCCTAACTTTATACCTGTATTTTTTCATAACTTGGCGGGATACGATGCCCATCTATTTATAAAGGAACTTAATCAAGATGATGGAAAGATAGATACAATTGCAAATACAGAAGAAAACTATATATCTTTTACCAAGTATATTCCATACAAAACAGCAACTGGTGAAAGTAAAAGTATTAAACTAAGGTTTATTGATTCCTTTAAGTTCTTAAGTGCATCACTTGATAAATTATCACAAATTTTACAAAAGGATCAGTTCAGAGAACTGAGTAAATTCTTTCCAAATCACCTGTTAGATTTGGTCACAAAGAAGTTGGCATATCCTTACGAATACATGGATTCTGAAGAGAAATATCTAGAAACGGAACTCCCGCCAATTGAAAAGTTTTACAGTACTCTAAATAAAGAAGGTGTAGACGAGAAAGAATATCAGAACGCCAAAGATATATGGGAGAAATTTAAAGTTAAAAATTTACAAGAATTCACTGAGTTATATAACAAAGTGGATGTGCTCCTTTTAGCAGACATAATGGAAAACTTTAGAGATATTTCTTTAAAAACATACAAACTAGACCCAGCATGGTACTTTACAACTCCTGGACTTGCATGGGATGCTATGCTAAAGCTTACAAAGGTAGAACTAGAGCTACTCACTGATATTAAGAAATTTTTAATGGTTGAACAAGGTATACGAGGTGGAATAACCCAATGTAGTAATCGATATGCCAAAGCCAACAATAAATACATGGGTGATAAATATAACCCGAAGAATGATTCAATTTATTTAGGTTATTTCGATGCTAACAATGAGTATGGTTGGAGGATGATGAAATATCTCCCTTATGGTGACTTCAAATGGACAAATACAAGTATTGATGTTACAAAGATTAGCGATGAATCAAATGTTGGGTATATTCTCGAAATTGATTTAGAATATCCAAAAGAACTGCATAACGATCATTCGGACTTTCCTTTGGCACCTGAAAACATGATGGAAGGTGAGCAACTACCAAAACTTTTCACTACACTATACGATAAAACAAACTATGTGATACATTACTCTGCTTTAAAATATTATTTGGCACATGGTTTAAAATTAAGCAAGGTACATAAAGTACTACAATTCAAACAAGCACCTTGGTTACGACCTTATGTTGAATTAAACACTAAACTAAGATCTAAAGCGGAAAATGATTTTGAAAAAGATTTCTTCAAGTTGATGAATAATGCTGTGTACGGAAAAACTATGGAGAACATTAGAAACAGGGTTGACATAAGACTTTGTAATAACAACAAACAAGTAGAAAAATTAGTGGCCAAACCAAACTTTAAGGGAAGAACTATTTTTGATGAAAATCTTGTTGCAGTTCATATGGAAAAATCAAAAATAATTTTGAACAAACCCATTTATGTTGGAATGACAATATTAGAAACATCCAAGTTGTGCTTGTATGAATTTTGGTATGATGTACTGAAAAGAAAATATGGTAAAAAAATTAGGTTATACTACGAGGACATTGATTCGTTAATATTTTCTGTTAGAACTGAAGATTTCTACCATGATTTACACGATATTATAGACAAATTAGATACATCCGACTACCCTATAGATAATATTTATGGTTTACCTCGTGTGAATAAGAAAGTTCTAGGAAAATTTAAAGATGAGCTTAACGGAAAGATTCTTGAGGAATTTGTTGGTCTAAAAAGTAAGTGTTATGCTTTGAATGTATTTGAGAATAAAAACTTAAATGATAAATTTAAAAAAGTGAAGGGTATTAAGAAATCGGTTGTTAAAAATGAAATTACCTTTGCTGACTACAAGAAATGCTTATTCACAAAAACACAGGTTTATAGAAAGCAAAACCTTATTCGTAGTAAGGGTCATGAATTATACACAATTGAAATGAACAAGAAAGCATTAAATTCCTTTGATGATAAGAGACATGTTCATAAAAGTGGTATAAAGACAACTGCATGGGGACATCATAAGTTAGGTATTGAGAGAAGTAAATTTATAGAGCACTTAAATGGAATGAATAAAAAGAATTACTAACTTTTTTATATTATATAATACATATAATAAACCTCAATAATGGAATGTGTGAATATTGAACATTTTGAAAATCTATTGAAAGCACTTAGTGCGGATACCATAGATCAAATATTAAAAGATGTTAGAAAAGCACCTAACGGAAAATACTGCTTTCGTTTACCAACTCCTAAAAATGAAACTGAACGAGACGCTGTGAATAAGTTTGCCGTACAGCTAACGGAGCGTATAGAACTGAATAATGATCCATCAAATTATCCGTTACTATTTCCTTTTTTAAGATAAACATAATTTGTTATTTTTTAAAGCAAGGAACTGCTTTAAAAAATGTTAGTGATGTTCTGTTTCATTATTTGGAGTTTTATACAGAATGACTGATTTTATTTAGTGATGGTCTATTTCAACCATTCTTTTGTCATAATTTTAATGGTTACTTTTAACCCTAAATTTGGAGTTTTGTTCAGAAAGATTGATTTAATTTATTAATGGTCTATTTCAACCATTCTTTTGTCATAATTTTAATGGTTACTTTTTGCCATTATTTGGAGTTTTATACAGAATGATTGTCTAAATTTTAATGGTCTGTTACAAGCATTAAAACAAGCTACTGATAAAAAAATTAATGGATCAAAGTCACCCTAAGAGTTATAGGATTTTTAGGGTGACTTTTAACCCTAATTTTTTCATAATTTTATGATTGATTTTAACCTTAATTTTCAAGTGAGCCAGAAGGAATATATATATACTACTAGTATTATCCAATTCCTTTAAAAAAGAACTGAAATCATAACAAAAACATTTCATGTAAAAAAAGCCAAGTACGCGAAAATGGCATTCCGTAAAAAGAATTGAGATAAAAGTAAAGCCAAGTTTTCCAATACAAATTTCAAAATAAAAGGTTCTTACTAGTTTGGAAATATTTTTCTAAACTTGGCTATTACGGCTGTAAATGACTCTTAGGCACAGTGCTAAATTGAACATAAAGAAGTTTGGCTGTAATATGTTTTCGGCGAGATTTTTCGTATTTTCTTAAGTCACGTGTGGTAAAAATATCAACTCGGGTGAGTTATATATCGAATATCGAATATACCTATGGAATTAAAAGGTATAGTCGACCAATACAGTATTGTAAGCCACGCGCGCGCGGTTTGAATTACTTGACTTGGGTTACACTGCCGGCATAGGCATTGGTCGACATACTTAATCGCGGACTCCGGTAATTTTGTAAACAGCCCGTATAGCATAGGGTATATAGCGCTCGACTCGTGATCCGCAGGGCATGGGATCGAGACTTATTGAACACAAAACTTTTTTTCTTTACTAGTTTGGTAATATCAGAGGATAGTTAGTACAAACAACCCTAATTAAAATTTACTAATTACTAATTAATAAATAATTAAAATAAATTATAAATTCTTTAATTTAATGAAATTGTTATTAATTAATTTTTCTTTCATTTTATATACTAAAATTGGATTTTTAAAGCGTTTTAGAAGTTTTAACAAATCTTTGGTTTTTAAAAAAAGGTAATTTTCAAAATCAAAATGTCAAAACCAAAAAAGACATTATTGCTAGACAAGCGTGCTATTTGTGTAAATCAAATAACCGAATCGAATGAGGTCGCGAAACAGGCGAAGGCAGACTCTTCGTTCCAGTTCCTTTTCAAATCTAGCTACGCGGATAATGATGAATGTCATCAAAAGTTTTACGCGTCTCATAACCAAATCATCGGATCCCTCGAGGAGTTGGGACTCGATTTCGATGAGCAGGAAAACATAATAAAAAGATTCGATTTACTTTTTTATGAATGCGTGGCATTTATTATGATATTTTTCGAGCCAGCAATACTAATTTCGTTTCACTAAATACTTCTGCCAATAGCCCTAGGTCAAATTCTAGAACTTTTCCTTTACCCAAGTTGGCTAGTTTCGATGCCAACTATAAGAAGTGGCAACAATGGTTTGACCTCTATGAGGTCATGATTCATGATAGCGACTTGAGCGATATAGAAAAGTTTCAGCACTTACGTAGTTCAGTGACTAACGAAGTACTTAGTCTGGTAAAAACAATTCCGTTATCTGACAGCAATTATCATATTGCATATGAGGCTCTAGTCAAGAGATATCAAAATGGGCGTCTCATAGCTACGACTGCTTTAAATGCTATGAATTCCGTTTCTGTGAAAACCAGTTCTGCGAAAGAGCTCCGTTTTATGTTAGACACCTTTTCCGAGAACTTAGCCATTTTAACCGAACTCGGTTTTCCTACGACAGAGTGGGACTTTCTTACATTTAATCAATTGCTTTCCAAGTTGGACGTTAAGCTACGCACAGAGTTTGAGCTATATTATAGCAGAGAGAAAAGCCAAGTCGACATTCCTTCTTACGCTGACTTGTACAACTTTATCGAAAACCATTGTATAGCCTTGGAGTCTGTCCAACATATGCAGTTAGTTAGTAAGCCCCCCTCTAGTTCAAATCATGCTAAGCCCCTGAATAATAATCAGCGGAACTTTAGTCACAATAATTATCCTAAAAATACATCAACTTCATCTTTCAATACTACAGTTTCAAACAATCCAATTCAACCAAATAAACCGTTCAATTCAAATGTCAAATGTCATTTGTGCCAGTCCAATCACGTCCTAGCCAGATGTCCCGATTTCCTAAATAAAAATTCAGAAGAAAGACTTTCCTATGTAAGACAAATTAACATATGTGAAAATTGCATGCATTTTTCCCAAACAAGGAATTGTTCTTCTTCTTATAGCTGCAGAGGGTGTGACCTTAAACACCACAGTTTACTGTGCCCCCACCCCCGTCAGAACAATACACGTGTTCAGCAGGGTACAAATACTAGTACTCAGGAAAATCCACGCTTTCTTTCTGTTTCACAAGGTACTTCCTCAACCAATTGTCACGCCACAACTATTCCCAATCAATCTACTTTTCTACTTTCAACATTCTGACATTTTGGATTCTAGAGGAAATTACCATAGATATTTTACTCGGTGGTGAATTATTTCCTCAAATTTTAAGAAATGGAGTCATCCATGGTCAAAAAGGGCAAGCTAGCGCTTTTAACAGTGTTTTCGGTTACGTCTTGATTGGTAAGGTAGACGCTTCGACTCAATCCAAGCCAAGTACAGTCGTTAGCTGTTATACATCTTTAGAACCGCCCTTAGAAGTTTGTTTAGAGAAATTTTGGGAAATAGAACAAGTCCCACATAAAGTTCACAGCAGCCCTAGGATATTCTATGTGAAAAAATCTTTTCGGACACAGTTTCTCGTAACGAATCAGGCAGATTCATAGTTTCATTACCTTTCGTTAACTCAGAGCCCAATTTAGGTGATACTTATCCTATTGCTGTAAAAAGGTTTAAATCGCTCGAATTCCGACTTCTTAAAGACTTTGTGCATTATGAAGCATACAAAGACTTCATGAAGAAATACATATTATCAAATCACATGATTCCAGTCCTTACACCTAGTTCCAAAGAAATCTTAGACTGTTCATATTTCATTCCCCACCATAGTGTTTTCAATAGGGGAAAAATTCGCTGCGTTTTTGATGCTTCACAAAAGGGTCCTAGGGGTTTATCTTTAAATGATACATTGTGCGCAGGTGCTAAACTTCAATCTGATGTCCGCGAAATACTTCTGAAATTCCGATATCATGCTGTAGTGTTTACTGTAGATGTTGTTAAAATGTTTCGACAAATTCTTGTCACACCTGAGCACACACGATATCAGAATATCTTATGGAGATTCTCTGAAACCGATCCCATTCAAACCTACTCTCTCAGAACTGTTGTCTATGGTCTTAAATCACTATAGTACGTATAGGAATTGGCTAGATTAGAGTCTAAAAACTTTCCTAATGCTTCTAGAATTCTGTTAAAAGACGTCTACGTCGATGACGTTTTAAGCGGCCACAATTCCGTAGTTTCGGCCATAGATCTACAGCAAGAACTCATTTCCCCATTACGTCGTGGTGGTTTCGAGCTCAAAAAATGGGCAAGTAACAAACCAGAACTTATTTCATGATTTCCAAAGACGGACACACAAATGTCTATTTCTTTCGACAAAGCAGAGCCTAATTTTGTCAAGGTCTCCAATGGAATCCAGTGACAGATTCATTTACATATCTTGTTATACCTGACGATAACCCTTGCACTAAACGTGGAATCCTTTCTCAAATAATGAAAATATTTGACCCGTTAGGTTTCTGTTCTCCAGTGTCCTTACTGGCCAAGCATCTGATGCAAGATTTATAGAAGGAAAAGATATAGTGGGACTCTCTTCCGCCCCTTCATATCATAAATACTTGGAATCAGTTTCGCATGGAGCTTCCCGAACTTTCTAATCTTCATTTACCCATACGTCTTACAATAGACAAACCCACTCGCATAGAATTACACGGATTTTCCGACACTTCAATGGTTGGTTATGCAGCCACAGTCTACCTTCGTATTGAAGCATTTTCTGGCGAGCTGTTTACTTTTCTTGTCATGGCAAAATCTAAAGTTGCACCACTTAAAACGGTTAGTCTCCCAAGACTGGAACTCTTGGGCGCTACCCTACTGTGTGATCTTATCTCTTTCATTCAAGCAAGTTACGCTGAAACTTTGGTGTTTAATGAAATTTGGGCGTGGTCTGACTCACAAGTGGTCTTGCGCTGGTTATCTGATTCTCCTCATAGATGGGTTACATTCGTTGCTAATCGTGTTTGCAAAATCCAAGAAACTTTACCCCCTCATGTATGGCACTATGTTCCGTCTGCTGAAAACCCAGCGGATTGTGCTTTGCGTGGACTTACACCTAACCAACTTGTTCACCATGACATGTGGTGGAAAGGTCCACCCTTTCTAAGCCTTCCACGAGAGGAATTGTCTAATGGCTTTCATTGTCCAGATCATTGCGACAGTGATAATTTGGAAGAACGCAAGACATTTCTCACGGTCATGTCAGACCCACATGAGATCGATGTTCTCTTGAATAAACATTCTTCTCTCACGAAAATACAACGAATCATTTCCTACACGCTTAGAACAATTTCGAAAATCTATTACTCAGATCATTTGGTAACGGAAAAGGAACTGCAGAATTCCATGACTGTTCTTGTCCGCCATGTCCAACGTACAGTATTTTCAGATCTTATTTCAAAATTTAAAACAAACAAGTTGCTTCCAAAACCCTTTCGTAAACTTTCGTTATTCCTGGACCAACAAGACTGTCTCCGAGTAGGCGGTCGCATTAAGCATGCTTCTGAACTTCCTGCCCCTGCCGGAGGTAGAACACAAGTAAATTTTTCGAAATTTTGCTCAAAATTTTTTATTTTCTTTTCTTTATATATAATTTTTTTCATTTTTGTAATTTACTAGAATTAAGGTAAATTTTCGTGCATACTTGCACGATTTGGGTATTTAGATATAGTTTTTTTTCGTATCCTTACTAAAAACACACGTGTTTTGGTGGCCGGAAATTGTTGGTGCAAGAATTATTTGCCAGCTTTTGGCTACCTTTATATTTTAATATTATTTTTCATTTCAAATTTCGCGGGGTATATGCATATGACTTATCCCCGCACCGAGACACGCGCGAGTCTGCGCGAGGAGTTGCAATCGGGAAACCGAGAAGAAGCACAAGAAACGTCGTGAGTGCTACAATTTTCCCGTTTTTCCTATCTTCCAAGCGACCAAAACAACTGCAACTAGATGAAAACTAAGGTAGGTGCACTTTAGATATTTTATATGCATCGTTTTTACTGATTTCCTTTCAATAAACTTTAAAATTACGTTTTTCAATTTCTTTTCTCAAAATTTGGGTATTTCTTGAATGAGTGGTGTAAGTGGTGAACCAGCCAACGTAAACTCAACCCAACTTACGTTTGCACCCTCATATTCCAAGAAAAATTATAAGATTTTCGATTGGAACTTTTTTGCTAATTTACTTTTGGGCATTTACTGAGAATGTTTTTTTAAGTCTAATTGAACATTTTTTTGCCTATTTGTCAATTTAAAAAAAAACCTTTATATTTATTTATTCATGAGAAACTGATAAAAGCTATGTTGAAAGGCAATGGAAAAAGGTGTTATAAACTCAAAAATATGCATTTTTATTGAAAAAGTAACAAAATATAAGACTTATCTACTGAAACTAATTGGTTCTTCTTCTTTCGTTTTCTTCAAAATTTTTTTCATAGAACCATTTGTACTCTAACTTAACATATTTCAACTGTTCACGCAAGTTACCTAATTTTTCGGTAGTAAGACCTCTTTTCACTGTAATTCTTTGTAGTTTAATATTGTCCTCCTTGCGAATTACCCTACTTCCTTTTTTAAACAGATCTACTTTATGGAATGGTGAGTGTGAGTATTCATCATAATTTTCTTTATATAAATAGCTGCCAGACTCGTCAACTCTATCCACTTAACATAAAATTGAATTTTTCACCAAGCTCCTGGGAGTTCTTCAAAGTTATAGAAATAATTTTCCATATCAAGAAAACCACAGTTTTTCTTACTCTAGGAAAAACTTTATCCATTGATTGAAGAAAAAAATTGGTATATAGCACCTTCATTACCAGAATATTTTTAACAAAGGTATCGTGAAAAAAGGACTTCACCAAGCTTATTATTTTTCTTCAAAATGTGCAGATTTTCTGGTAGTTCTTCAAAGTTATAGAAATAATTTTCCTAATTGAGAGAAGCATTTTGCTTACTCCAGGAAAAACTTTTACACCGACCAGTGGATAAAGATGTCATGTTACCTTGACACCTTTATCCATTGTTTAAAAAAAAGATGGTACATAGCACCTTCATCACCTGAATATTTGAGGGCACGGCAGTGCCTCGCCAAGTTCACGCGCCGTAACCATCTTTTCTGGAAACATTTCAGCCGATATTTGACCTACCTAAAACTCTACTTCGGAATGAGCTACGAATCTCAAACTTTGCACAGTTGTAGATCTCTATGGAGTTAACAACCCCTCCAAGTTTCATGGAATCCCATAAAGTAGTAAAGTAGTTGCGAAATTTCAAAAAACGTCGAAATTGCCACTCACTCACTGACTCACTCACTCATGTATAGATTATCAATATTCTACTGTACTTCCAGACATGCCACAAAGCTGAAATTTGGCAGACTGATAGAAATTATGACCAAACCCCTGGAAAAACCCCAAAATTTTAATTTACTCCCCTCCCCTATACATTTAAAGTTATGTAAAATTAGCATCGCCCACTTCCAGAAATGCTAGAGAGTTGAGCTTTGGCAGACTGATAGGAACTATGATAAAACTATAAGAAAAAATTAAAACACCCCAAAATTCTAATTTACTTCCCTCCCCTATAAATGTAAAATTAAGTAAAAGTAATATTGCCTACTTCCAGACATACTAGAGAGCTGAGCTTTGGAAGATCGATAGTAACTGTGATAAAATTATAGAAAAAAATTAAAACACCCCAAAATTCTTATTTACTTCCTTCCCCTATTAATGTAAAGCTATGTAAAAGTAACACTGCCCACTTCCAGAAACGCTAGAGAGCTGAACTTTTTGAGACTGAAAGACAATATAATATGATAAAACTATATGAAAAAATTTAAAAACGCCAACATTTTATATTTAATTTATATAAAACTAACATTGCCCACTTCCAGAAATGCTAGAGAGCTGAGCATTGGAATGCTGATAGAAATTATGATAAAACCATGGGAAAAATTTTAAAAAGTCCAATATTTTCATTTACTCTCCTCCCCTATAAATGTAAAGTTATGTAAAAGTAACATTACCCACTTCCAGAAACGCTAGAGAGCTGAGCATTGGAAGACTGATAGGAACTATGATAAAACTATAGGACAAAATTTAAAAACACGACCATTTTAATTTATTTCCCTCCCCTATACATGTAAAGTTATGTAAAAGTAACATTGTGCACTTTCAGAAACGCTAGAGAGCTGAGCTTTGGAAGGCTGATAGGAACTACGATAAAACCATGGAAAAAAATTAAAAAATCTCAAAAATTTAAGTAAGGCATTGCAAAAGTTTTGAACAATATTCCGCATATTTTACTACTTTAAAAATTAAGTATTTTCCAATTCCTTTAAAAAAGAAGTGAAATCATAACAAAAACATTTCATGTAAAAAAAAGCCAAGTACGCGAAAATGGCATTCCGTAAAAAGAATTGAGATAAAAGTAAAGCCAAGTTCTCCAATACAAATTTCAAAATGAAAGGTTCTTACTAGTTTGGAAATATTTTTCTAAACTTGGCTATTACGGCTGTAAATGACTCTTAGGTACAGTGCGAAATTGAACATAAAGAAGTTTGGCTGTAATAGCAAAGTTTAAAAAAATATTTCCAAACTAGTAAGAACCTTTCATTTTGAAATTTGTATTGGAGAAGTTGGCTTTACTTTTATCTCAATTCTTTTTACGGAATGCCATTTTCGCGTACTTGGCTTTTTTTTACATGAAATGTTTTTGTTATGATTCGGCTTTTTAACAAAGGTATCGTAAAAAAAGGAATGTAAATAGGGCTTATTTTAGCCTTTTGAAAGGAAAAACCCATTTCTGAAAAAATGTTACATGGCGCCTTTATCATAATAGACATTTAAATAAAATAGTATTTTACCGAATATGTGCAATCCCCCAACAAGCAATTAAGTACGAAAAAGTCACTTGACGTGCGGGTTAGGTACACTTTTTTCCAAAGTAGGCCAGTCATTAAAGCGAAAAAAGACCCCAAGCTTGCAAAAGTGGTTTAGTCGCGATTTTGACATGTGTTGTTCACATTGGAACCCTAAAAAAAATACTCTGCCAATATATGGGCCCCTAAGCTCACACTAGGTACTATAGTTATAGTGTACGTGTGAGCTAATATAACTAAAAACTGAAATATATTTTATTCAACTCCAGGCTAAATTACCTTTCGTTTGATACCACACAAGCCATGTTTTGACAAACTCAAATTTTTGAAATCTATCCCCACCCTTAAAAAAAACAAAAATTAAAATGTATTTTGTTTAACTCCGAACTCAATTACCTTTCGTTTGATATCACACACGCCATATTTTTACGTAAACTCTAATTTTTTTATTCTACCCCCACCCTTTTTTTAAACAAAAATCTATTTTGTTTAACTCCAGACTCAATTACCTTTCGTTTGATATCACACACGCCATATTTTCACATAAACTCTAATTTTTGAAGTCTACCCGCACCCTTGTATTTGGCTTGTGTTCAGTGGATTTTGTTCATTTTTAAATGACCATCTCGACCCAAGGCCCAGCCTAGGTACCAATTTTCATTGAAATCGGGCAAGCGGTTTTTGATTTATGCGCGTTGGTCGTTACAGACAGAAGACATACAGACAGACAGACAGACAGACAGACAGACAGACAGACAGACGGCGCGACAAAAAAGTTTCAAAATCATCTGAAACGCAAAGATATATAAAAATTTTTGAAATCGGAGCAACTTTTTTTTTCTCGAAAAAATTAGGATCACTATAGCTCACACTACTATAGTATAGTATATGTGTGAGCTAATACTCTGCCAATATATGGGCCCCTAAGCTCACACTAGGTACTATAGTTATAGTTTACGTGTGAGCTAATATAACTAAAAACTGAAATATATTTTATTCAACTCCAGACTAAATTACCTTTTGTTTGATACCACACAAGCCATGTTTTGACTTAAACTCAAATTTTTTAAATCTACCCCCACCCTTAAAAAAAGCAAAAACTAAAATGTATTTTGTTAAACTTCGGACTCAATTACCTTTCGTTTGCGGTCTAGGACAACTGGGCGCCGCCAACTCGGCGCCGCCAACTGGGCGCCGGGCCAACTGGGCGCCGGGCCAACTCGGCGCCGCCAACTGGGCGCCGGCCAACTCGGCGCCGGACTAAAATTTTTTTTTTTGATAAAATGTGTAGATGAAAAATAAAATATATTATTTATATAAAAACATCTCTAAAAAATCCTTTACGCAATATTTTTTACAAGCTTTTATTTAGCTTCAGATGTTCTGTCTAACTAACTATCTATCAAATCTTTTGAAGCGTTTTTGACACACGTAGTGGTCCCATGACAATACAACATTAAGAAAAAAATATCCTCCCACCCTACCCCCACCCCTTCTATAGAAAAATGTGTTTTTGACACACTTCCCGTTATCCGATTTGGATAAAATTTGGTATACATATAGTGATCCGATGATAATACAGCAATAAGAAAAAAATATCTTCCCACCCCTACCCCCACCCCCTTCTATAGAAAAATTTGTTTTTGACACACATCTCGTAATCCGATTTGGATGAAATTTGGTATACATATAGTGATCCGATGACAATACAATATTAAGAAAAAAATATCCTCCCACCTCTACCCCCACCCGCTTTCATAGAAAAATGAGTTTTTGACACACTTCCCATTATCCGGTTAGGATGAAATTTGGTATTCACATAGTGGTCCGATAACAATACAACATTTAAAAAAAATGTCCTCCCACCCTACCCCCACCTCTTCCATAGAAAATGCGTTTTTGACACCCTTCCCATTATCCGATTTGGATGAAATTTGGTATACATATAGTGGTCCCATGATAATACAACATTAAGAAAAAAATATCCTCCCACCCCTACCCCCACCCCCTTCCATAGAAAATGCGTTTTTGACACCCTTCCCATTATCCGATTTGGATGAAATTTGTTATACATATAGTGGTCCGATGACAATACAACATTGAAAAATACTCTGCCAATCTATGAGCACCTAAGCTCACACTGGGTACTATAGTTATAGTGTATCTACGTGAAAGCTAATATAACTAAAAACTGAAGTATGTTTTATTGAACTCCAGACTCAATTACCTTTCGTTTGATACCACACAAGCCATGTTTTGACTTAAACACTAATTTTTTAAATTTACCCCCCCCCCCCCTTTTTTAAATAAACTAAAATGTATTTTGTTTAACTCCAGACTCAATTACCTTTCGTTTGATATCACACACGCCATATTTCCACTTAAACACTAATTTTTGAAATTCACCCCCCCCCCTTTTTTTTTAAATAAACTGAAATGTATTTTGTTTAACTCCAGACTCAATTACCTTTCGTTTGATATCACACACGCCATATTTTTTCATAAACTCTAATTTTTGAAATCTACCCCCACCCTTTTATTTGGCTTGTGTTCGGTGGATTTTGTTCATTTTTAAATGGGACCATCTCGACCCAAAACCCAGCCTGGGTACCAAATTTCATTAAAATCGGGCAAGCGGTTTTTGAGTTATGCGCGTTGGTCGTTACAGACAGACATACAGACACACAGACAGACAGACAGACAGACAGACAGACAGACAGACAGACATACAGACAGACAGACAGACAGACAGACAGACAGACAGACAGACAGACGGCGCAACAAAAAAGTTTCAAAATCATCTGAAACGCAAAGATATATAAAAATTTTTGAAATCGGAGCAACTTTTTTTTCTCGAAAAAATTAGGATCACCATAGCTCACATTACTATAGTATAGTATATGTGTGAGCTAAAAAATCCTACCACTCCTACCCCCACCCTGATCTATGGAAAAATGCGTTTTTGACACACTTCCCATTATCCGATTTGGATGAAATTTGGTATACATATAGTGGTCCGATAACAATACAACAATAATGAAAAAATGTCCTCCCACCCCTACCCCCCACCCCCTTCCATAAAAAATGCGTTTTTGACACATTTCACTTCAAATGACTTTTATAAAATTTGGTATATGCATAAAGGTCCGATGGCAATACAGCCCAAACAAAAAATATATTTCTAACTCTACCCCCACCCTCTCCTTCCCCTAATAGAAAAATGAGTTTCCAAATAACTCACGATCAGCGATTTCATTATAATCTAGAATAAACTCTATTTATTTACTTCTGCATTTTTCTGCTAGATTGATTCTTGCAAATAGTGATATTTAATTGATACGGATATCTTATCGTAATAACATCGTCAAAATTTCAATTTCTTTTACTAATTTATTTGAAATTTGTTTTTGTTAAGTAAAGTTGCTTGAGGTCATTTAACACAATTTTTAACTCAAACTTTAAAAAAACAAAATGGCGGATCCAAAATGGCGGACTTTTTTATTTATTAATCATAGTTTTTGAAATTATACGAAAATGTTTTATGAGACAGAATATTGCATTTTTTTAAGAACAATAAGTGGATAATTAAAAAAAAATTATACAAAGCTTTAAAAAAAATAGTAGGTAGGTACAGCTGGGGACTAATTAAATGGCCGCTACCAAGTTGGGATGAGAATTTCGGACTTTTTATTTAGTCCCTTTAATTTAAAAGCATGAATGGATCCATTTGGCGCTATACTATGTTACTATACCAAACTATACAGCCTAAAAATATTAGTGATTTTGCATTTATCAATGAAAGTTGAGGGCTCTGCGATCGAGAATAGGCTACTTGGTGATACCTATTATGTTCTTCTTTATTTGTGTCACACAGTTAAATATTCAGTGGTCAGTCTGAGACAATTTACGTAATTTCGAACGTTACGCTTTGCGATCAAGAATCATCCTTCTTTGTGAGTTTGCGGTTTTTTCTTTGTCTGTTTCATGCAGGTAAATCTTTAGTGCATCTTTAGTGCAGTATGCGGGCTGCATATTTACGTAATTTCGAACGTTGCCCGCTTATTTTTTCATTAGCTTGATCATGGCTGTGTCAACAACGCGGGGCACTCGGCCTGCAGGACGCATCTAAACGTGTTAGGTCTGTAGGCTGCCTGTACGTAAATAGAGACCATATTGAAAAAAACGTTAAATTAAATTATTATTTGTTATTATTAAGAACACCGGCGTATACAAAGGGGGGTATCAGAGTACTTACTCTTCCCAAGTTTGGTAAAAACCAAGTAATAGTTTATCGGACAAGTGCATCTTTTCAACTAAAAAAGCAAAAACCTTCGCCTGCGTTCTTATTACCAAAATTGTATCAGTATTCAGTAATGATAGCTTCTTTCACTATTTACCCTCAGATGCACCGTAAGCACTTAATCGCAATTTATGGGTTTAATCGCGATTAAGTCCTTGTTCTTCACATACAACACAACAAAGAGGGAGAATGGATTATAAGCCTTGGGATGGTGCATCTTAAGGTTAAAATCAAATTTGTGCGAGAAGATCGTGTTTAATATTTCTCTTGTTCAAATACGTGTAACTGAGTAGTAGCGCAACCAGGAATACGTCTTGAGGGAAGGCCAAAAACCCGATAATGCCGTATTTTATGCTATTTTCATTAAAAAATCTGAAGGTTTTGGAGGGGGCCCGGGCCCCGAGCCCCCCTAAAAGTTTGAGTTTTTTATGTTGGTGTTAAAGGTGTTGGTAGTAGCTGTTTCCTTTTAAATAAATATTAAACACTTAAAAAGACAGGAAAAATATATTGTTTTTTATATTGTTCTAGTGCGTTTTGGGACGACGACCAAAACATTTAAACACAAAATGACGAAAGTACAAAATGACGAAGTTATTAAAAAAACCTGTTCTGGTTAGGTTATTATAATGAATAAAACATTAACCTGACCCGATTAGGTTAGTCTGTTTTGTATAATATTAATAGTTTTTAAACCTGACCTAGTTAGGTTAATATACAACAGGTCCTGGTTATGTTATTACACAAAATCTAACCTGACCAGATCGTGTTAGGTTGGGTTTTATTCATTTATTTTGCATTTCGACATTTTGTAATTCGATATGTTCGGTTCGGTTCATTCATTCTTTTCGATATTTTGTAATTTTGTGGTTTCGACACTTTGAACTTTCGATATTTTGTGTTTCGATGTTTTGTCCGTCGCACTACGTTTTTGCAACGCGTAAAGTTTTTTTACTATAAAACAAAAAAATAATTTTTCCTCGAATTTACCTTTGCCCGACTCCAGTTTCATCTGCAAAAAAGTCATAATTTAGTTTTATTTTTGAGCTCTACCAACTCTAAGGGCCTAGATCGGCCACTGTTTGAGAACAAATGGGTTAAAGATGTGGCTCAGTAGCGCACCGACGAATATGTCTGGGGTGGGGCGAAACCCTATGATGCCGTATTTTATGGAATTTAATTTGTTTGTTCATGTAATATGTGGCATAAAAATCTTAGCGTTGGGGAGGGGGCCGCCCCCCCTCGAACCGAACCCCTCTCTTGTTAAAAAGGTCCACTAAAGTAACATAATTACCGTGGAACTATGCCACCGATTTTAAGATCATTATTATTTAATCGGTAGTATAGTTTGAATGTTAGGATATTATAACAAAAATCAATTTGTACTGTTTTTTAGCACACCTGGTATATACTCTCATGAATTAACTGATAGTACATAACTAATTTGGAAAAAGTCTTAATTAAATATTTTTTTTGGGCAACCCCCAATTTTCGGGGCCTAGATCCGTCACTGATTATATTATGTTCTTTTATAATGTATTTAAAGGAAACTCATCGAGGTGTTGAACGGACTAAACCGAAGTCATTTGTCTATGGGAGTTGAAGTCAACCGACTAAGGAAAAATGTTTCACCGGCAATCACCACTAAAAATATGCAAAAACTGTAGCAAAGTTCCCATGGTATGAATGCTCACCCTTAATATCAAAAATCCAAATAAGTGACTTTTTAAACTTATTTGTCCTTTACAGCAATACCTACCTCCTATTTTAATTTGATCCCTTGGTTTTGGGACACTGTTTTATTCACTTCGGGCTCCAGACAGTTTGTCTAGGATTTTGTGTTCGCGGTATCTACCGTTTTTCTTCTTTTTTTTAATTCATGCAGAAGTAAGTAAAAAGACATACAGAGGTGAAATTGCCGGGCAAAAACAAAAGAAAATGCCGAAAGGACAAAAGACGCGCATGAGCAGACGGTTGATCATCAGCTTATTAGTTCAGATTTTTTTGTGTGATTATGGAGTGTTGTTTTGTTTGTGGACAAAGAGAGGTGAGTGTTAAAAAAATGCCGCGATTACCGGGCCAACAAGACTCCTCTGAGGTAACTAGGGCCAAAATTGGTATTTTGGCCGACGAAGGGTACTCTACAACAGAAATTGCTTGGAGGGTTAATCTCTCGGTAAGTTGATGTTATTATACCTATCTTCAAAACAAAAAGTGACAGATAAAATTTCATTCGACATTCAGATTCTTACCCTTTATACAAAAAAAACTATAAAGAGCGTTATAATATCAAAAATAAATTAATGAAAAGAAAGTTATTGGACCTCTGGTAAAAATAATTTGTCCCGTAACCACACAAATATTCGTCTGCCATCCCATCAAGAAGTTCCACAGTTATTTCCATATTTAAGCCCAGCATTTTTCAGTATTTCTGGAAGTAAAAAGTGCTTTATTTAGATCACTTTCTTTTCTACAATTTTCAATTTGAAATCTTTTTGAAAGCAATTTTTTCACTTGTAAAGAAAAACTATACATTCTTTCCTTACCTTCATTTTTATGATTTTTTTATAGGCAATTCTCATTTTTTTTGAATACGGCAAAATTTACTTGGATATTTTAAGCCATGGAAATTTTACGGTATAGAAAGACTATTGGGACAAAATAAGTTAACAAGTACTTTTTCCAATACCAAAAACTACCAAATTTTTTGATGGAGGCTGCCTGTCTGTCTGTTTTGGTGGGGGTTGGGGCACGCAAGTGAGTAGAAGAGAGGGATCAAATATTTTTTAAAAATTATAATTTGAAAACCACAGCAGCTGGCAGAATGAGGTTATCAAAGTTAGTTTAGAATTCAACAGTATTTTTTATAACGTCAACGTTTGTCAGAGTCAGTGATTTTAAGATATAAAAAAAAACCGAGAAAATTATATCTTAGGAATCGAAACGTGGTTTTCTAATTTAGATTGCATTACATTTTAAACAAAATTTGTTATAACAAAAAGAAGCTGCCTTAATAGTCGGGCAGTTAATTTTTTAATAACTGCCGTTGCGACGCCGACGCCCTGAAGTTTAAGATTGATAGTAACCTATTTTTTGTCAAATAAACTGCACAAAAATTGAAGTGAACCACCCCAATTTTTTGGACATTTTTAAAGTAAATTTATTCCTAATCCAAACAGTCAATTTCCACACAATTTTCTATGTGATATAGCTTCGATTATCCTCTTTTAATGTTTGGTTTTCTTGTTGTCCTGCGCTTGACAGTTAGCTTCACAGAGTGGCTACAACGCAAGTGTAACAAAAGTTTGCAAAGCACCCATTTCCCGCACGATTTTTTCAAAAAAATTATAATGACATAAAATGACAGTCAGCTAAATCCAAAAAAAGTTATTTCTCAGTTTTTTAAATTTCTCTTTAGTTTCCGAGATATGATTTTTTTTCCATAAAATTGTACTTCTTCTGATTTTTAGTTTGACGTTTCTACCCGTTTTGACCCATAGCCACCAAATTTACTATGAGGCAACCCAAATATCTGAGGGTACGGGACACGGCAGTGCCACGCAAAGTTCGCGCGTCGTAACCATCTTTTCTTGAAACATTTCAGCCGATATTTGACCTATCTTAAACTCTACTTCGGAATGAGCTACGATTCTCAAACTTTGCACAGTCGGAGATCTCCATGGAGTTAACAACCCCTCCAAGTTTCATGGAATTCATAAAGTAGTAAAGTAGTTACGAAATTTCAAAAAACGTCGAAATTCCCACTCACTCACTCACTCACTCATGTATAGATAATTAATATTCTACTGTACTTTCAGACATGCTACAAAGCTAAAATTTGGCAGACTGATAGAAATTATGACCAAACCCCTGGAAAAAATCAAAAAAACGCAAAATTTTAATTTACTCCCCTCCCCTATACATTTAAAGTTAGGTAAAAGTAGCATTGCCCACTTCCAGAAATGCAAGAGAGTTGAGCTTTGGCAGACTGATAGGAACTATAATAAAACTATAGCAAAAAATTAAAACACCCCAAAATTCTAATTTACTTCCCTCCCCTATAAATGTATCTCACAAATAAAATTTTTAAGAGTGGAAAAAAGTGAAATGTTAACTGCGTCGGAGCCACAAATGTTATGCTTTGGTTATAGTCTATGGACAAATCGGCCTAAAAGGGGGTTTCGTGTGCAAGTCGTGCCAACTTTTTGCCGATAAGCCGTGTTTGTTAAGGGCACTCCATAGATCAGGTTTTGACTTGTCATTCTGGTAAATGCGTTTTTTAAAGATATGGCCTCACCACTTTTTTTTGCACGATACTTTTTAAAACGATGTATCTTTCTTAAAAATAGTCGTAGAGGGTTGCAAAAAAATGGCAAATGAATCAGTAAGCACCCGCAATAAAATAACTTTCTATTATATTTTTCAAAATTTTGCTTCCTTTTTTAGAAAAAATAAAATAACTGAATTTTTACTTTTTTTTGTATAGCTAGTAAAGTTTAACCTACATTTTTATTAACACCAAAGCAAAATTTTAAAAAAAAGTTTAAATAAAAGTTTTAGAATGAACATTTTTCTTTAATTTGGTGTATACAAGCCTTATATGAATGTATATTTTATATTTGTTTCAATAAAAAAACAATTCGTTGTCACCAAAACGACTACCGAAGGTGTATTACCGTACGCGGACGCCTATAAGGCAGCGCGCGGCTTTACGCAGCTGAGGCGTCTAGTAGAACAGCTGATTTCTATTATCATTGTTATGGTTGTTTGATGGACATTAATAGGTCATAGACTAACGATTTGGATGTTGCCGGGCAAGTTTTTGGTCCAATTTTTTTTATCCCCCTCCTTATATAGTCGTGTTCGAATTTCTAAAAATGTATCTAAGTTGACGCCCTAAAGACACAATGACATAGAAATGGATCAAAAATGTGTAAAATCTAATTTAAAAAAAAAATAATATATTAGTTTTTAAAATTTTAGCTGCAAAATCCCCCTCCTGAAATTTTTAGATTTTTTTCAAATTTTCTTAAAAACTAGGGTTAGGGAAAGATATGTATTAATCTTTATTGTAGACCATAAAATTTCCTTTTCAATAATGTATAAGTCAGTGAGATACGACTGACTCCAGCGGCGTCCGTTTATTGAGGTAGTGTAATAAATTTAAAAAAGAAACATGTTTTTTACAGGTTTTACCCGATTTTCTTAAAAACCGAGCTCTATATCAAAAAATATAATACACACTTTGTTATAGACAATAAAATTGCCTTTTAAATGATGTATAATAAGCCAATGGTAATTTTATCTATAACAATTTAGGGGCGTCCGTAAATAAAATAAATTTTGAAAAATCACTAAGTTTATCAATTTTTCGCTAAATTTTACCCAATTTTCTCAAAAATTAAGCTTTTTGGAAAAAAAATTATTTTGCCATTTATTGTAGAAAATAAAATTTCCTTTTTAACAGTGTATTAGTCAGTGGGGTCAGGTTAATGACAAACTCTCCAGCGGCGTCCGTTTATTAAGAAAATATACAAAAATTAAAGAAACTACATAGGTTTTACCCGATTATCTTAAAAACCAAGCTCTCTATCAAAAATTGTGACCTATAGTCGATTGTAGACAATCAAATTTCCTTTTAAACGTTTATAATAATTTAAGATTTGTATTCAGATTAAAACTTCACAGGCCTGTACAACTTAAATCAATTTTTACAAATCACCAAACAAATTAATTTTGTTTTTTCCAATTTTTTTCAGAAACTAAGCTCAATTGGCAAAAATGTGTTTTATACTTTATTGTAGGAAATAAAATTTTCTTTCTAACAATGTATAAGTCAGTGGGGTTTAATTATGACAAACCCTTCAGCGACGTCCGTATATGGGGGCCAATTAAAAATAAAATAAGTAAAATCATTTTTGTCATTTGTTTCACGCATTTTTTTTTTTCAAAGATTAAAAAAAATAAATTTTTAAAAAGTATTTTTTTAATACATTTCAAATCAAGTAATTTAAGCTTTGTTGTATTAGAATCGGATAAAAAATAAAAAAAGATACAATTTGTTTTTAAATATGCTTTTCCGCCATATTGAATCCGCCATATTTAAAAAAACGCGCGATTATCAAAATGACAATAAGTCAAAACCTGATCTGCTAGGTATGTTAAACAAATTTAAGTTACTTTCAAAAAGTTCTTATGGTTTTCATTAAAAGCATAATTTTTAAATATACCCCAAAGACTCCTATTTTTTTCCAGTTATTTGAAAATAACTTAAAAACTAATTAACGCATTGGAACATTTGAACCAGATTTAAGTGAGTTTTTTTTCTAGCTCCAATAGTTTTATAAATAAAATAAAAAAGAAAAAATTACCTTTTTTTTATTTTTTTTGCAAATATAAAAAAAATACATATTTTCTGACCAATACATTTTTAAGTACATTACAAAGTAAGTATTTTAAACTTTGTTCCATGAAAATCGGATAAGAAATAAAAAAGTTACAATTTTTTTAAAGATACGCCATTCCGCCATTTTGAATCCGTTATATCTTTCAAAAAACGCATTTACCAGAATGACAAAAAGTCAAAACCTGATATATGGGATGCCCTTAACAAAGTTAGCTTATTGGCAGAAAGTTGGCACGACTTGCACACGAAACTTGATTTGTCCATAGACTATTACGCTAACTGAGCATTTTACTGTATCATACGTAGAGATTGGTCGGCAAATAAAAAACAACTAACGATAAGAAATTTTAGTGACCTTATTTACAAAGCAATTTTGCTCCCAGATGTCTCATTTCTTCACCGGGTAGAAACATCAAACTAAAAATCAGAAAAAGTACAATTTTATGGAAAAATATCATATCTCGCAAACTAAACGCACTTTTGTTGCACTTGCGCTGTAGCCACCCTGTGAAGCTATCTGTCAGGCGCAGGACAACAAGAAAACCAAACTTTAAAAGAGTATAATCGAAGCAATATCACATAGAAAATTGTGTGGGAATTAACCGTTTCGTTTAATAAATTTACTTTAACAATGTCTGAAAAAATAGGGTGGTTCACTTCAATTTTTCAGCAGTTTATCTCAAAAATAGTAATACACAGGACAATTTTAAGCAACTGGTAGATTATTCAGAGCATAATATTTTAAAAGGTTTTCGGTCTAGAAGCAAATCATATTACTTTTTGGCAACAGACCATTTCCCCCTAATTTGACCCCGCTGAACCCGAATATCTCTGTTGCCAACTCGAATAATCGAGAGGGAGGGAGAAAATCCCCCCAAACCCCCAAAAACCAAAATTTTTTCAGTTTTATGCAATTTTCTCGAAAACTAACCTTTCTATCAAAAATTGCAGAGAACAGTTTTTTGTGGAGAATAAAATTCCCTTTCCAACGATATATTGGTCAATAAGGTTAGCAAAAGCAAGTAGCTCCTCAGTGGCGTACGTAAATTGGGATTATTTAGAAAAAACATGTTTTTCAAAATTTTCTCAAAAACTACACTTTTTAGGAAAAAATATGTAGTATACTTTATTGTAGAACATAACATTTTCTTTTAAAAACTTTATTAAAATGTCGGGTTGTTGCCATATTTAAGGCTTCAGGGGCGTACTAATATAAACTTATTTTCAAAAATAACTGAAATAATCAGTTTCTCTTGCATATTTAAATATCTTTTCTAACTAAAATTTTCGGAAAAAAATGTGCCTTTATTCTTTATTGAGGATAAGACAATTTCTTTTTAAATGATGTATTACAAAGTGAGGTTAATGTTATGATAAATACTTCAAAAAGTTTCGTAATTTATACCTACTAAAATAAAATGTTTCCAAATTAAAATAAACTGTGTTTTGATTGGATTAGATATTTTGATTTATCTAAATAAGTTCTTTAAAGCAAAAAAACACCGGTGGTTATAAGGGGAGGGGGCATAGGGGCCATGGTCCCCCCTAAGCAATATTTTTGTGCAGAAAGTAACAGTTGTAACTTTGACACAGGTGTTTTCGGTTATTTTTTTAAGCATGTGGAAAATAACGATCTTTTGTACTTTCGACCTTTTGAAATTTCGACCTTTTGTTTTTTGATCTTTTGTACTTTCGACCTTTTGTACTTTTGACCTTTTGTATTTTCGACCTTTTGTACTTTCGACCTTATTTTTTCGACCTCTTATCTGCCGCTCTTTGTTATCCACCGAAAAGCTAATAAGACACAAAATTGATTAGTTTGGATTGATCTTAAATAATTTCTTTAAATTAAGAACACCACTGGAGCGGTAAATATAAAATAACTTTCACTTTATTATACATCCTTTGAAAGGAAATTTTATTCGCTATAACAAAGTATGGAACACATTTTTTGATAAAGAGCTTGGTTTTTAAGAAAATTGAATAAATCGTATGAAAAACATGTTTTTTTTAATGATTTGTTGAAATCACCCCCATTGACGGACGTCGCTGGAGAGTTTGCTATAAGTCAAACCCCACCGAGTTTCACATTTTTTTTTAAAAAGCTTAAAAACTTGGTAAATGGAATTTTGTTTTTAGCAAACGGAAGCACATAAAAAGCACTTAATTTTCGCATATAAATATTATAAAAATATTTATTATTTCTGTATGGGCTTGCTAGCTTTATATATAGCTAGCACGGCAATCATTTTTTTACATTTCCGTGGAAACCAACGGAGCACAAAAATTTTAAAAAGTGGACGAAATTAGCACATTAAAAGAACATAATTCTGGAATAAATTTTTTAAATTTTTATTGAGGTGGGCATAAAAATATTTATTATTTCTGTATTGGCTTGCTAGCTTTATATAAAACTAGCACGTCAATCATTTTTTTAAATTTCCGTGAAAACCAAAGGAGCACAAAAATTTTAAAAAGTGGACGAAATTAGCACATAAAGAGCACATAATTCTGGAATGTATTTTATTTATTTTTATTGATGTGGGCTTGCTAGGTTTATATGAACCTAGCCAGCCCACATATTTAAAAAAAAGCTTAAAAAAAAGCACATAAAAAGCACTTAATTTTCGAATATAAATATTATAAAAATATTTATTATTTCTGTATGGGTTTGCTAGCTTTATATAAAGCTAGCACGTCAATCATTTTTTTAAATTTCCGTGGAAACCAAAGGAGCACAAAAATTTTAAAAAGTGGACGAAATTAGCACATAAAGAGCACATAATTCTGGAATGTATTTTATTTATTTATATATATATATATATATATATATATATATATATATATATATAAACCTAGCAAGCCCGCCTCAATAATAATAAATAAAATACATTCCAGAATTATGTGCTCTTTATGTGCTAATTTCGTCCACTTTTTAAAATTTTTGTGCTATTTTGGTTTACACGGAAATTTAAAAAAATGATTGACGTTCTAGCTTTATTGATTATTTCTGTATGGGCTTGCTAGCTTTATGTAAAGCTAGCACGTCAATAATTTTTTTAAATTTCCGTGGAAACCAAAGGAGCACAAAAATTTTAAAAAATGGACGAAATTAGCAGATAAAGATCACATAATTCTGGAATATATTTTATTTATTTTTATTGAGGTGGGCTTGCTAGGTTTACATAAACCTAGCCAGCCCACACATTTAAAAAAAATCTTAAAAACTTGGTAAATTAAATTTTCTTTTTAGGAAACGGGAGCACATAAAAAGCACTTAATTTTCGCATATAAATATTATAAAAATATTTATTATTTCTGTATGGGCTTGCTAGCTTTATATAAAGCTAGCCCGCCAATAATTTTTTAAATTTCCGTGGAAACCAAAGGAGCACAAAAATTTTAAAAAGTGGACGAAATTAGCACATTAAAAGCACATAATTCTGGAATAAATATTTTAAATTTTTATTGAGTTGGGCATAAAAATATTTGTTATTTCTGTATTGGTTTGCTAGCTTTATATATAAAGCTAGCACGTCAATCATTTTTTTACACCAAAGGAGCACAAAAATTTTAAAAAGTGGACGAAATTAGCACATAAAGAGCACATAATTCTGAAATGTATTTTATTTATTTTTATTGAGGTGGGCTTGCTAGGTTTATATAAACCTAGCCAGCCGACACATTTAAAAAAAAAGGTTAAAAAAATTGGTAAATGGAATTTTGTTTTAGCAAACAGAAGCACATAAAAAGCACCTAATTTTCGCATATAAATATTATAAAAATATTTATAATTTCTGTATGGGCTTGTTAGCTTTATATAAAGCTAGCACGCCAATAATTTTTTTTAATTTCCGTGGAAACCAAAGGAGCACAAAAATTTTAAAAAGTGGACGAAATTAGCACATAAAGAGCACATATTTCTGGAATGTAATTTATTTATGTTTATTGAGGTGGGCTAGGTTTATATAAACAACCAAACTGTAGTTTGAGCATGTTTTCAGCTGTTATAAGCAAAAATCTAAAAAATCAGAGTCAATTCTGACATAAAAAAATGCGATTTGCCCATATCTCTACTGTTCACTACAAAATATTTTATTATTTGTGAGTCCTAAAAATTTCGGGGGGGATTGACCCCCCTTCATCCTCCCCTAGGTAAGGCTCTGCGGTGGACTGATTCAAAATCAAAATCTACAAGTTCAGCTAGTTTGCAAATATTTTTTGTATGTGTATTTTTCCATAAACCTAATTTTTCTCATTCCAGAACAAATAAAAATAATAATTAATAATGGCTACAAAGTGACTTATTCGTGATTAAATTTTCACAAACTCTGCTGCTGCAACCCTACTTTAAAAAAAAACACACAGAAAAGTTACTTTTATTTCCAATTTATTTCTGACTAACAATAAGCCTTGGATTAACTTTCGAGCCAATTTTAAATATTGTAGTGGGCCAGCAAATTGAATATAATAATTGTTTCGGCATAAATGTAATTAGAAAAAAGTTGGGTTTTTTGTAACTAATTTTTGTTTTTTTAAATTCCTTTTGATTCTAATTCCCTCGTAGCTCCTTTGTGGCAAGGTATAAAACAGAAAAATTTTTGCGCACGAACGAGAACAAGCTCCCTCAAAAAAGATTTATCATGCGTCTAGAAGTCAGGATAGATACCAAGGGCGCACCGAGGATTGGCAAGGGGGCTCTTCTTTACAAGATAGAAATTGGAAAATTTGTGTTACTTTTTAAACTCATTGTCAAACGTTCAATATTTTATTTAACATTTTAAATTTAGCTAGTATGCAATATACCTAAGCATGTTGCATTTTTCTCCTCCATGTATGTGAAAAAACTTTATTAAAATTTGTACGCTGAAACACTGAATATTAACCACTAAAACATGAATTTTCCCCAAAAATCGACATTAAAAACGGACTTTTCTCAAACTTTTCCCTTGCGGCGCCAACAATTATTTATATCTTTTTAAATAACCTATTTTTATTTTTGCTTCTAGCGCCAAGGGTGGGGCGGAATGGAAAAGCGTTTTTAAAATGAAAATAACTGCTGTTTCATAACTACAAAAACAAATAGTTACGATGAATTGTTGTTTAGATGTTAACAATGAACAATTAGAAAATAAACAGACTGGCCACGGAGAAAGTTCCCAGAAAACAATTTATTAAAATTAAAAAATTTGAATAAAAATTATCGTATTGTGTTATTTTTTTGGCCTAGTTGTGTTGTTGCGAAATCTTTTTAAACACTTTATACTCTTATTTGGGGGAAGATTGATCCCCCCAGGTACGGCCTGGTTGTCACGTGATCTCCCGTCTCGGTAAAGTGTCGTGGCTTACTCGTTTCCATGATACCACAGCTAATAATTATTATTTTTTAAGGGAAATACCTTAAACTACCCTGAGGCTCTATTCACATCACACGATCCACGCTCTCACCAATGGCATAGTCGCCCGCTCTTCAGAGTTAGTGAATTTTACGCGTTTGAAGTAAAATCTGTTCTCCTGCCCCGTACCGACTGAACGTTTCTCGGTCGTCCCGTAGGAGAACCTTGCGCAGAGATCTTTCCGCATACCACGTGACGGTTCGGAGCTAATTTAGCTTGCCATTGGCCAGAGCATGTGATGGGAACTATCACATCGTTCAAGTACGAGAATAGATAGGCTGGAGGAGTAGAAAGAAGCTATCACGGTATCTATTCTAAGTCTTGAACGGTGTGACTATCCACAACACACCCTTTGACCAATAGCAAGCTTTAAATTAGCTTCTCCTACGATATAACCGAGCAACGTTCAGTCGGTATAGGGCAGGAGAACAGATTTCAATTCAAACGCGTAAAATTCATTAACTCTAAAGAGCGGGCGACTATGCTAGTGGTCGAGAGTCAGAGTTTGCTATTGGTCAAAAGCGTGTGATGTGGACACATCATTTAAGACCCAGAATAACTACCCAGAGCACAAGTTAGGGCATTGGCATGGGCGTAGTTAGGTGTTCTCATCTGGGAGGCTATAGTCATACTTTCTCTTCTGAATTGTGTTTGTGTGTCTATGGTAATGTTCGAATAATTTCAGGGGGGGCTAATTTTAACAAGCTTTGCACGGGAAGGCTTAACCTCCACCCAAGCCACCCTAACTACGCCCATGGGCAATTGAAATTGATTTGTGTGATGCGGAACTTTGAGGAACGACTCCAACATTGTAGAAAACGGACCTGACATTACTCTCAAAACGCAAATTCACTTTCTAACAGTTAAATCGTAACATCTCAACTTAAATTCTTGTAATTAGCTGAGTTATTCATATTTTAAAAACGCACCTTCATTCTGCTACACCCTGTATTATATTACATATTATTTATAAAATACGAAATATTTCTTTACCCAATTGAAAATTCTGTAGGTATTGCAAATTTAATGTTGCCAGACTCGTCAATCATCATTCTACGGCTAAAAAGACCTATCTGCAAAAAATTACTTTTAAAATTAATATGCAATTTATTCCAAAAATGTAAATGTCTAGAATTAATAACTTTTTGATTAGAATTTGATAGAATTGAGCTAGAGTTCTTCAAAGGGCGTTATTATATATTTAAATTAATATTTCTTTAAATATACCATTACATTTTTTAAATAAACTCGTTTTCTTAAAATTTGCACGTAGGCCCTTATTTAATTTAATTAAAGCATTAACTCAGGGATATTTACGTCTTTCGTGGTTTGCAGTCGAATATTGCTGGGTTGGGTAATATCAAAATTCTATTAAATTCGGATTCTCATCTTAGCTCTTCTGAAAACGGCAGCGGCCATTTAATTAGTCCCCAGCTGTACCATGTTTTTTAAAAATTATTAAGATTCAAAAGTATTTCGTTAGTTCAGAAATGACAAAAATTAAATTTTTTATAAACGTAAAGTTTAGCACTCGTGAATGAAGAAAACAAAAATTGTTCGTGGCTAAGCGGGTGTAGAAAGGTTTGTTTCTCTTTTCTTTTTCCGTAGGCAGCTCGAAAGCTGTCCACTTACGGAGGTCACATCATTAGATCGTGGACCCCTCTCGGTTTACAGCTTTCGAGTTGCCCACGGAAAATACAAGAGAAACAAAATCTTTCTATACCCGCTTAGCCACGAATTTATTTAAAAAAAATTTTACCTACTCTGTAGATCTTTTTAAATCTAAATCACTATATCTATACCAAATTTCATCCAAATTGGATAACGCGATGTGTGTCAAAAACAAATTTTTCTATGGAAGGAGTGGGGGTAGGGGTGGGAGGATATTTTTTTCTTATTGTTGTATTATCATCGGACCACTATGTGTATACCAAATTTTATCCAAATCGGATAACGGGAAGTGTGTCAAAAACACATTTTCTATAGAAGGGGTGGGGGTAGGGGTGGGAGTATATTTTTTTCTTTATGTTGTATTGTCATGGGATAACTACGTGTGTACCAAATTTCATCCAAATCGGATAATGGGAAGTGTGTCTAAAACTCATTTTTCTATGAAAGGGGGTGGGGGTAGAGGTGCGAGGATATATTAGCTCACACATATACTATACTATAGTAGTGTGAGCTATGGTGATCCTAATTTTTTCGAGAAAAAAAAAAGTTGCTCCGATTTCAAAATTTTTTATATATCTTTGCGTTTCAGATAATTTTGAAACTTTTTTGTCGCGCCGTCTGTCTGTCTGTCTGTCTGTCTGTCTGTCTGTCTGTCTGTAACGACCAACGCGCATAACTCGAAAACCGCTTGCCCGATATTAATGAAATTTGGTACCTAGACTGGTTTTGGGTCGAGATGGTCCCATTTAAAAATGAACAAAATCCACCGAACACAAGCCAAATAAAAGGGTGGGGGTAGATTTCAAAAATTAGAGTTTATGTAATAATATGGCGTGTGTGATATCAAACGAAAGGTAATTGCGTCTGGAGTTCAATAAAATATATTTCAGTTTTTAGTTATGTATTAGTGTGAGCTTAGGTGCCCATAGATTGGCAGAGTATTTTTAAGATCACGAAAAAAATGTTTTTTTTGGTTTTATTCAGTTTTAAAAAAAACTAAGCATTTTAGGGAAAATGAACCTTTTTTAGAGAAAATAAAATGTTCTTTTAAACGGCTTATCACAAAGCTGTGTTTCAGTTATTATTGACACTCCAGGGGCGTCCGCATATTGAGCTTATTTTTTTTAACATATTTAAAAAAAAATTATTTGTTTCTTTCAATTTTCTTAAAAACTAACCTTTCTAAAAAATATTATTCCACTCTATATTGTTAGAAATAAAATTATATTTAAAACGATATGTGGGGCCTTAACGGCGAACACTCAAAGAATATAGATGCACATACTTAGTGATTTTAGCTCACACTACTACTATACTAT